>JAHPZR010045067.1:0-7500 GCA_019787425.1 Platygyra sinensis | reverse complement strand
AAGAAGAGGCAAGCCAGCCAGAAAGAACATGTACTATCATTAAGGCGCCTTTGTCAATTAAAACTCTTGACTCGATTTTTTGCAGGCTTGCCAGTCCCAGATAGCCGTAGCTTCAACTTTCCGCCAACTTTCGCTTGTTCGTTCATTGCTGTATTTTCATTTTTGGTTCGCTTCTTTCGCTTCTTCGAACTGGTCCACGGACATTTCCATGGTCTAGGTTTATTCATACCTAAAATAATTACACCAAGGAAGATGCTTGTGTGGTGGCTGATCAACTGAGTAGCCAGTTCTAATCCCGCGAAAGTCGTCTCGGTTGATTGCATAACACCATAGGGCTGTCAATCAAGGGGTAAACTTTTACTTCTGGTGCAAACGTGAAACTGCGATTTCTCCGCCAAAATGTAATCTTTTTCAATAATTTTTTTAAAGAAATTAAAGATCACACTTCGACCAATATTTTGACTCAAAAATCCAGATTTGAAGAAAATTGTCGATCTGAAGGTGCATAGTAACCTTAAGGAACGTTCGCGCGAAAATTTTCTAATCTTGATTTTTTTTCTGAAAATTTTACCATTGAAAGATGATGAATTAGTGATGTCCGAAATGTAAAAAAATTGGGGGGTCACCGACTTCGTTTCGGGGAGAACATGCCCGAAAAACACCTAAGCCTGAGTAACCCGGGCTTCGTTAGCGAAGAAGACCAAAGTGGCTGCAAGTCCCAAAATATTGCAATTAGAGGTTGAAGGAAGGGAAGTGTCCTCTGCCAAATATGGTTTGAATGGACCTATTAAGCGAATGTAGTCAACTGGTGAGGTTCCTTAAAATTGGTCTCTAAAAAGAAAAGTAGGGGTCACCGAATGTCCAAGATCGTTAAATCCAATCAAAGCTATAGCAATGGCCATCTGCCCTGTCATTATTCATTTTAGCACTTAGCGCGCGCGCTTGATGCATGACGTGGCATGGGAATTTGCGTGCGCAGTAAGGATGCGCAGAAACAATTAGCGCGAACGTCCTTAATATAGATGGATGTATGGATGGATAGATGGACTGATTGATTGATTGATTGATTGATTGATTGATTGATTGATTGATTGATCGATCGATCGATCGATTGATCGATTGATTGATTGATTGATCGATTGATAATGTTATAATTATTAAATATAAGATGCTCTTTTGGTAAGAGTTGGCTTTCAATTTCATTCAAAACTATTGAAACAAATACTGATAACCAAGCATGGTGAAAGAAGTATCTGTGTGGTAAATTACCAACTTTAATTTCCACAACATCAAGACATTTTTATACTCCTTCACAAAATTTTAAAAATCCTTTAAAGCTCACGAAAAGAAACGAGGATGCCGATATAAATCATGCAGTTAAAATTAAACTTTCCACAATGACAATCAGTAAATTAGCGTACAATATATTTAATATAATTCTTGTTCCCAGGCTAAAAATACCACTAAATGGTCAGAAGAGCACGTTTGTAATTTCTACGTTAAACTATATGTTCCAATATTTATATTTCATTCACTTTCACTTCTTGGATTGCACCAAACGGTCCGCAACATCTTTGTATAAGCCACTTTAAAAAACGGTTGTTTTAAAACGTTATACATAGTCCGCCGCGAACCACCCACAAAACTTCGAAACTATGTATGCTACTGCCTGGACGGGTGGACAATTTCCCCCCGTCCTTCTTATTATAGGGAATTCTGATAAGGCGGGATAGGATGCACGTTTTGGCAAAGTTAAAAAAATCTGTAGGTGGCGTTCAGCAAGCCGACCGTACATTTTCAAAAATTTAAGGTGGCTCCTGAACGCCACCTACAGAATTTTTTTAAACTTTGTGCCAAAAGTTGCGACTAACTCATGCTTATCAAATTTGATATATAAAAAAAGTTTCACACGTGCCGTTTTTTGAAATTATAAGCGCGCCTAGAAACGCTGGAATGAACGGGTGTTTAATAGTCAGGTCATAGTGTTGCTATGGTAACCTATTGTATGTCCCGAAAGGACAATACCACGTGTTACCCCTAATCATTGGGCCAGTTTTTTTGATACCATGGTGTGGGGCATCAACTGATAACGAGTGGTAATAATGGCCCATCCAAAATCTACGGTCGTTGGAAAGTGCTGGGAACTGTTTCAGAGGCCACCTTTAATATGCTTCGCTTCAGAGTTTTGTTTTCACAAAACTGCTCAATGTAGAACCCAAATAGAATGCATTTCATTAGAGTGCGCAGGCAAGAGCGCTCTATATGTGTTACCTACCCGTTTTCGTTGATACGCGACTTTCGAAAACAAAACACCCCAGGAAACGTTTCCAAAATTTTCGGCAATCATACATGTTATCGACAGATCGGATGGAAATCCACACCAATCCAACCAAGCCCGCTAAAGCATTGGACGTAAAGAAGGTGGGAAGGTCACACATAGTGGCTGTGATATTGGTGGATTTCGATCCGCGTGATCTGTCGATAACACGCAAAAGGGTACTTCCGGTAATTCTGCCTTGTGTTATCCGGAGATGGCTATTCGCCGACATTCGCGATGGGACAGATATTTTAATTGGAGTGGCGGCAGAACAAATAGTCAAGTAATTGTAATCAGGCCGTACCTTCCCGCCGGGGCGCCCCCACCGACAAAATTATGAAGGGACGCCTGCCTGATCGCAGTTTAGCACAATAACAGATACATAAATAGACCTTCATATATATTCAATGTTACTTCTTTGTAATAAGTTAGAGACCCACTTAAAATGGTCAGCGGCACAATTGGTCAGTTTGCAATTTCTAAATTTAATTATAAACATCCATGTTCCAATATTCATTTCATATTACCAAGACATAAAATTAAACATGACAAATAGATGTAGCACTTCCATGGTCTTTACACTGTAACATCTGCTGTAAAACTGCCGTCTTATTCTCTCTAGCCTCCCCCAACCTTTCTCAATCCTGTCCAATGTTAGAGGGATTACCAGGCCATATACAGTGCCTTAACAGGCTATCATTCAGCTCTCACCAATCTCATCAGGCAATGTAGTCAAACTCTGGTTATTATACCCAAGGTCCAGTCCCCCAGAGATTCTTTGAGATGTTTAATGTTCGAAAGGGTAGAACGAGGGACAACTGGTTGTTACTGGTACCCAGGAAGGTTACTCCACTAAAGCCTATGTCGGGTTACTCAACTCACAAATACTGTGAGGAAGTGTTCCTCAACTGGTTCTTGTTCTAATATCAGCCTTTTCAGATTTTTTCAGCTTGTTTAATACTTGTTGGCAATTGCTTTCAGAATAATTACCTGACAAGTCCGAGTCTCGCCAATATTCAGTCAGTTCAGTGACCGCTTCAGGAACTCTTGGTAACCCTAATTTACCCCGGTTCAGATTCTAACAGACCTTTGCTCTGAACATATTCGCGATAAAATCAGCTCCCTGAGGCTGCTGCTCTGCTGAAATATTCGTCCGATCTTCAATTTTACACAGTGATACTTCAGAGCTTAGAACTGTTAACGTTTTCAATGGGTTCACAAGTAGACTGAAAACACAGGAAAACAAAAAAGAGAAATTAGATTCATGAAGCTTGGTTATTAACCACGCGGCCATGGGGCCAAGGGCGGTTCATAATCTACCCATGTGGTTTATTTTTAACCACCCGGTCATGGGCCGAGCGTGTTTCTTAATCTACCAGTGGTTTTATATTTTGTAGTTTTGTCGGTTACCAGTCACAGAACTTCCGCTCGGCCAAGTCCTGGTCGGAACTTTTGAATCACACGCAAACTTCTAATGTTTATTAACTGCGCAGGACCGTAGCTGGGCGGGTCATGTTCTGCCCTCGGTTTATTTTATTTTTAAACCGCGCAGCCGTAGGGCGGAGCGGTTCTAGATCTACCCGTTGTCTATTTTTTTTTCGTTTTGTTGAGTGAGCTGACCAAAACTGGTCCACTCGGCCAGACGTTGAATCACGCAACCTTTGAGTTTGTCGGTGCCACACAGGTGAGCAAACGCAGACCTCTGCTCGGCCAACGTCTTAATCACGCAAACTTGTACTGTTCACTTTCGCAAGGTGATAAATAAGAAGCGATCTTGCAATAAACGCGCTGAAACACTAATACGCGTAAAAAGATATTCATTACAGCTATTGTTTTTTTTATGGTAGGTAAAATATATAGTTCCCTTTTGGTTTAATCGATGAGTTGAAATGTCGAAAGGGCCCCCCCCCAAAAAAACGTGTCAGAAGCGTGCAAAGGTCAGCGTAATTCTTGAATTATGTGACCTCGTGCTTTAGTCGTGGGTGGAACAAACCCACAATTAACATCGTAATCGTGACTTTTTAGAAACCCCAGCGCGCTCGTCAAAAAAAAAAAAACCTTTCTTTCACTACAGACAATCATCTTGAAAGCATAATTATGTATATTTACATTTGTCTTGAAAGGTCGCTTGAAAAGACGCTTTGCGAGTTATTTTTCAATTTTCCTTTGGAGTAAGAACCCAAAAATCTCTGATTACACAAAACCACGCCTGAAGCACGCGTTGGCACAAAATTCTCTGCAAAAATGGACTTCGAAGCGATATCATCACGGTTCGCGTTGATAGCGTCTTACATATCGGCAATACCAGTCAAAATTCGAGCTTTATCATGTTTAAAATGTTCAGCGAAATCGAATTAAAACCAGAAGAACGAAACCAAAAACAGAACAGAAAGCATGACAGTCGATAAATATATTCCGTTCGGCAGACGAAAACCTAAAATTAACCGTTGCTGCTGGATAATTTTTCATGCCTTAGAAGCCAGCGGATGGTCCCAAATTACTTTCTGTATCCTTAGAAATGTTCTCAGACTTCCATCTCCGAAAGATGTTGCCGTCCAACCATTTTTGAGCAAGTAAACAATTTTCTCCGCTCCGCAAGCGATCGCCATCACTCTTCCTAACATTGAACCAAAACTTGCCTGAGGAGGGGATATTGCGTTTTGTCGGTGACCAGTACACAGATTCCGCGTAGGCTAGACATTTGAAGCACGCCAACCTTGGATGTTAATACGCCACGAACCTCCTGAAAGCATTAATCCACAGAAAATGCTTGCGGGGAGTTGTTTTCTGTATAGTGCGGTACAATATATTTTATTTTGGCTTAATCAAATCGCTGGATTCGAATGGGAAAAGGATCGTGTTTACTTTCGCTAGAAGCGATTGGTCATTAAGGCCCGGTTTACAAAGGACAGTAAGGGTAACCCTACTGCAGGGGTAACCCCAGCACAGAGGGTTATAAGATAGCCCGGGTTTAAAAGCAAAATTTACAGGTAGGGTAACCCTACTGCCCGAGACAATTTTAACGCTTGATATGCTTTGGTGACCTTGTAAGTAAGGCACGACAGATCACAAAACTGGAAAATAATTTATTTTCCAAAAGCAAAAAACATGACAAATTGTGAAAGAACTTCATGTTTTCTGGGTCGATAATTGCTGATTTTGTATCACTGTTTGTGATCATAATTTTGCTTTTTGAAGCCAAAATGGAGTTGTCCCCGGGGTAGCCGAGTTAGTCCGTAGCCAGAGCATTTACAAGGCGCTGCTTAGGCGGTTCACCACTAGCGCTAGGATAACCCCTAGCTCAGTAGTCCTGCTTTGTAAATGCGTCAGTTGAAAATAAGACGAAATGAGGCGAGTGGCCAGGGTAACCCTCTTGGCTAGGGGTAACCCTAGCACTAGGGTTACCCTAACCATCATCATCACCATCTGAGTGATTATTATGGATCTGTCAGTCCGACCAGCTAATTAATTTCATAGCTTTGCTACACCGTGCGGATAGAGACCAAACAAGGTCTCGAACGAAACAGCTGTGCATGGTTGCAATTGTATGCTTTCAGTTTGGACTCTATCATGTCACAGCTGTTGCCGCCGTTAAGCTTTTTATACGCAGTAATCAGCCTTTGCATCGTTGTTTGTTTACTTTCTATTTTGGCCTGATCCTGAATCTTTTTACAGATCCTGGCGTTTCTCACGAGGCAGCATTTTCGTTTGCGGTTCCTTTGCATCAACACGTTTCGAACTGTCTAGTATTTTTTTGGCGGGCCGTAGAATCTTTTCCTGATCCGATATGGCTGCTCATTTTTTTTAACATGGTTTGGCCGCATGATTTTCCTTCGGGACATGTTTGTGTCTGTACCACAGTTACCATTATCGGCGGTGCAAACGACACGGTATTCTGGATTTTTTCCAATTGTCCCTTTTGTCAAGCGATTTTGCATGTGACATTGGCCAATGGTGGCAAGGATTTGGATTTGAGTTTATCTGAGTCATCACACCTTAGTGAGTATTGAATGTCAGTCGACCAGCTGATTATTCATAGCTTGCTACAACCGTGATGATGAGACCCAACTAGGTCGAAACAGCTGTCCACGGTTGCAATTGTTGGCTTTCAGTTTGGAACTTATCGTGTTGTTGCCTCCGTTAAGCTTTTTACCCGCAGTATCAAGCGTTGCATCATTGTTTGTTACCCTAACCCGCTGCTTGTAAACAGGGGCCTAAACTCATTGGTGTCAAGAGTTTTCCTCGGGAAAAAAAATAAAACCGCAGGCGCCTCATTCAAAAAACCCCTTTTTTCAACCGCGCGGGCGTAGCCCTGGGCGGTCTTTGATTGGGCTAGCGGTTTAAACTGCCGCAGCTGCCGCCAGGCGTGATCATGACAAGCAGTATGGCACAGGCATACCACTCTATGTGTTTTTGTTGGTTTAATATAGAGAACTCTAATGAAGGTTATGAATACAGCTGCTGAAAAATTGCATATCTCGATCTGAATATCCCAAGAACAGTGAAATGCAACCTTTAATCGACTGCATGAGAATGGTGTTTTTTTTCGAGCCTTCCTGGGGGGGGGGGTCCTGGGGGGGGGTTGGGAGCGGGGGGGATGGGCGTCTAAAGCGCCATTATAACGAAATTACTTTTGGGCGGGTTATCAGTTTAAGACACAGAGAGGGAGACAACTTAGCGGCCGTCAAGCCGCGGCCTCCTCCACTGTAAACTTCTTAGAATTAACGCAAAAAAAATACTGAAAGATCTCACCTGAATTGGCGACGGGAGTGCTTGAATAGATGGGTTTTTTCTGTTCCCCTAAATCTTCTTAGCAACGAAAACTTGAGCTTCATCCCTGCCCTTCCAAGCAATTTCCGAAGAAAACACGATGCTGAAGTCCCACAAATACAGCTTTCCTCAATATGATCCATGTGCCAAACTCAAGCGACCAAAGGAAGTCAAGGAATGGCAGGGGCCAGTTTCAAAATCCACCAATCAGCGCTTGGCTCCCCACGGTTTTTTCACCGCGGGCAGCTAAAAAAATAGATTCATAGATTCTTATGATATTACACGACAAACACATAGAGTGGTCTGCCTGTGCAACTATTTACAATGACACGTTTATCTTCTGGTTGGTGGGGTTACTGAAAAGAAAAAATGAGTTCTTCTTACCAAAAGGTGCACCGTTTCTAGTGGGGGCT
>JAHPZR010045065.1:0-23309 GCA_019787425.1 Platygyra sinensis | reverse complement strand
TTCGTAAGTTTAAAAAGCTAAATTGTTAATTGCATTTGCCGCGTTTATTAAATGTCGTGCGAATTCGACTTTTTTGATCGTGGGCAAAATGTATATCAGTTCAGCGATCATTACAAATTACTTCTGGAAGGGAGAAGCTGGTGTTGAACAGGAGTATTTACGGACCTCAGCTGTTGGCTGTTTTGGCAACTTTACTTACATTCACAGGCAACAGACATTTAAAACTTAAGATATAGAAAATATGTACCGTATTCTAACGAATTTTAGTATAAATCTACTAGCGTTCTATCACGAATGCCGTTCTCTGATTGGCTACGGTTTGTATTCTGTGAGAGATAGTGAGTAGATAGTGATAGTGAGTAGTGTAGAAGTGTGTCCTTCTTACAAAAGACGGCCTCTTGGCTTTTTCAAAGTGTCTTGAAGAGGGTTTAGTTAAAGTTTTGAACGACTAGTAGATTTACATTAAAACAATTAGAAATTTTCGCTCTTAATTTCTACGTGCGTTAGTTGACAAGGGCACAGACCAAGTCAACTATATCACGCGATAGAAATCTTGAGCTCATAATCGAATTGTTTATAGAGCGGATGTTTGTTACAACGAGAAATGCTGTGAGAAAACGAGCCGCAGGTGAGTGTTTCCATAGCCTTTCCGAGTTCTTCCAAACTTTCACGAGTGTTTCTATTAAACTCGAAGAAAATTCGAAGAGCATGATTTTATTTCTTTTAGAAAACACCGCGATGAAATCATAAAGGAAAACAACTTGCTAACTTTGATTATCAAAATGTAAATTCTCTTTGTTCGCGTCACCATTACGTTAACAGCTCGTGCTAGTTCTGTTTCTAACGAGTTTTAGTAGAATTCTACCAGTACACTAATGCAAATGCTGCAATCTGATTGGCTGAGCTACTCATACACTACCAGCCATTATAGTTCGTCACTAAATTTTTTCTGGTTCTGATTGGTTTAAACTGATCACGTGAGGCTGCAGTGTTCGTCTGCGGAGAGACATTATCAGCCCACTGAAGAGCCCGACCGAGGGAAATACCCGGATGAATAGTCCTCGTCCGTGAAAATTTTTCTGTAAACAAGTGGGCTTGTACAAAATAAACAATTGAAATTGTGTTAGTAGGTTTTTGTCTGTTTTCTTTTTCAAATTTTACATTTGGCTTTCATGGCTATCGGCCTTCGGCCTCGTCAACTATTAAGCCCTAGCCAAACGAACGGCAAGTAGTCGCAAGTGGACGCAAGTTGAACTTGCGTAGAGACTTGCGTTGGGTGGCCAAACGGACTCGCAAGTTTCTTCGCAAGTACACGCAAGTCGCCAAAAAAACATTTTAAGACAGACTATCCTCTAATTTATTGGCTTATAATAGGTTAATGGACGTCACTCAACTTGCATTGACTTGGGTTAGGTGACCAAACGGTGAAAATATTGCTTTTACTTGCGGGAAAATTTGATCTCCACCAAAGTGAGCGCAAGTCATCGCAAGTCAACGCAAGTGTACGCAAGGCCTGGCCAAACGGAGTCGCAAGTAGACCCAAGTTTTCAACTTGCGTCTACAATACAATAATACAATACAATAATTTTATTTGCATTTCCTTTTGAAGTAAGGTTACAAGAGATCTATATATATTTTCTTTTTTTATGTTAAGATGTTAAGTAATTTTGAGATTATATATAGTTTACGAAGGAAATGCCTAGTGCCAAAATGAACCCTAAGGTTTTCGAGTTCAGCCCTAGGCTTGCTATGTTGTAATTTTTGTAGCTTACACTCAAACTGGTGTTTACACTCACACAAGTGTATAGCGAAGGCGAAATGGAATGAAATAGAAAAAAAAAAAAAAAAAAAAAAGCGAAAAAAAAGAGCAAAAATGCATGCAAAAAGGGAAAAAAAAAAAGGCATAGCGCTACTACAATCAGGCAGCTATAAGACAATAAAACAGAAAGGGAAGAAGGATAATCCTATTTTGAAATGATCTTTAAAGGTAAGATTGCTTACGTAGTAAATGCTGTTTAACTTGTTTACTAAAACAGTTTGAGCTAAGGTTTTTGAGATCAGTTGGTAATTCTTGCCAAAGTTCAGAGGCCAGTGAAGCTATAGTCTGTTTTCCGATGTTAGTTCTTGTTCGTACTTTGTGTATGTTATCTTTAGAGGCATATCTCGTGTTATAGGAGTGAATATCTTTGGCATAAGTGAAAGAATTGGTAAAAATGGATGGTAGTTTTTTTATGTGCCAGTTGTGTATGAACTTACAGCGCTGATTATATTACCGTGAACACCTAAAATATGTCTGGAATGTTTATTGTGTTGTAACCAATCACATGCGAGATCTTCACACCACAGAAACCACAGGCAGCGAACCGTTTCCTTAATCGGCCACGGAACAAATTATTTTTGTTTTGTTTAAGATACAAACTGTCTTGTTAGGAATTTAAAACGCCGCTGTTCCCCAAGATCAGTGCTGAGGACCGCATCCAGGTCATCGTTCGAGTTTAGAAAGAAAAAATTTAGAAGCCAACGCGACGCGACGGCGACCAGCTTTCCATGTAACAACACATGAAGATAATAAAAAATCAACAATCGTGATTAGCATAATCCTTGCCAATATTTTTTGTTGAACAAGGGTTGATTTGTGTGGGCTAACAATTGAAAACTCGAACTACCGTGCCGGCAGAAGTTCCTTGATTGGGGGATGGGCACTACTGGAATTGACTGATGCAAATAACAGAAGATAAAAGTCATTTAATAATTTTTTTAAAAAAGGTCAAGTTCAAATATAGGAGGAACACAGAAGCTCATTAGAAACATTCCTCATCCCTGGGTTGATTCTTTTTTATCCATTAGACTAGCAGAAATGAATCTTCCTGAGATAACTGCACATCACAATAAGACTTAACAGGTGACTAATGATCCTTTCTTGATGGATTCCTCCAGTTTTGATAACCACCTAGAAAGAAAAACCAATTACTTTCAGAGTCACAGTCTGATAAGTCCGGGCTTAAATAAAAAACTTGAATTTCAGCTTGACAAGTAGCTCTCAAATGTTACCCTGGGAAAGCCTTTGTTTGTTCTTTTAATGATTTATCTGGCAGATGAATTGTCTGATCCCTTGCCCATTGGGAGTGTAAGAATGAAAAGTTACTTGCAGATCTACTTGTCCGCGACAATGAGACGGCACTTTTTTGAATCCTGTTAAGTGCAATGTTAAGCATAGATGTCCTAAATACATGTATACATGTACTTACATGTAATATATGTAGACCACAAATTAGACACAGTTAAGAGGTGGTGTGGTTGAGTGGTTAGGGTGCCAGACTTGATATCTGGAGGTTGTGGGTCTAACCAGTTAAATTGTTTAAATGGATACCCGAGTTTGACTTGAGTTTGACTCAAGTTTGTGTCTCCTTGGTCTCTCTGGGCATCAAAAGATTTGAAAATTCACACCAATCTCTCACGACAAAAATGACAAAAAAATGCCCTTCCTTATTAGAATAATTTATTTTGCAAGCTTTACTTAAGACTAAGAGAGTTGGGATGTCATTGTGGACTAGATAAAAAAATCCTTACCTAGTTCTATCCATTTCACTCTCAGCAGCTAAGTTGTAAGTCCTTAATGATGCCTCAGAGGAAATGGCACTGAAGCAAAATTTCTTGCCTGTGTGGTCCCCCACTTGAATTGTATAATTAAGCAACTTAGCCACGCCCAGTGCAACCGTGTTAGACATGTCTGAATAATAGTAGAGAAAGCCATTCTTGAGGACAAAGTAGCGGCGCCTCCAAGTCTTGATGTTTTGTCCTTGTTTAAAGAGGTAACCATGGCAATCAGGGTCTCTGATTGACAGAGCAGGGATACTGACGTTGTGTACATTGCCTTCGAAAAGGTTAAATGGATTGGACTAGATAGAAACAAAACAAAAATAATCATTCCATCTCAATTATCACATGATTTTTTAAATTTTAATTACTACATTATTCTGTTTTGCTCCAAACCTCCTGTGAGACTCAGCAAACTACATGACACCTGATACCTGATTGTGTGGTTCCAGAAAATAATTATCCATACCCCCACCACGGAGGGAATTGGAAATTCCGAAGGGGAGGGGGGGTCAAAGACCCAGGAAAGTCCAGAGGGGAGGGGGGTTGTATGATTGAGTTACTTTCCAGAGGAACTTGAGAGGTCCTTTGATTCAATATGGATTTGAGTGTCGATCAAGCTGTTCAAAAATCCTTTCTTCCCTACTGAGTAGAACTTTCACATGAAAAATAGTGGCTTGAATACTTGTATTTGACTCGCATTATATTTCAAATACATTTTCCTCCTTCAAAAAGCACTTTTGAAGCTAACAAATGCGAAGAACATGCCGTTGCGTGGAAATGGCCGCCATTAACTTGTTACCAGTCCACATGGAATCACCTTCTGGACCGAAAGGCACTGGAGACTAGCCTAGTGTTTTTGCATCGGTCTTCGAAGTCTCAGTCAATTTCGTTCTTGAAAATATTAGCTTCATCATAAAGGAAGAAATGATGTTATGATTTCACAAACTTCAGAATTTCTTATCCCTGTTTATCTCTGTCTATTTGTATGTAATTTTGCAGCAAAATTGGCTTTCGTTCCGAGTCTGTTGGCGATCGTGTTCAAAGTAAAACTACGGTGTCAATTTCATCCACACTCGTTTTATCAGTCCTTCAATGAAAATTGTACCACATTTACAAAGGAAGTTAGTCGTGTATGAAGGTAATTTGACAAGTTAACATTTTATCTTTTCTTTTAAAGCATGTTTCACTAAATTGGTGCAATGTAAATCGCTAAATGTTTGGAGCAGGGTTGGACATTTAATTTTTAGAGCACTCGCCATTCGGGCAAGTGACCCGCAAAACGCACTCGCCCGGACCAGTTTTCACTCGCCCAAAAATTTACCCTCCCCCCCCCTCCCCTTCCAACCCGCGCGTTTTTCCAACCATTTTACTCATCTTTTATTCCTTGGACTGATCACAGGTAGCTTTCGGGGCTTTTTCCTTCCTTTTTCTCTTCAACTACTTTGGAGACTCTTGAAATATATATCCACATTTTTTATTTTGTACGCGATCAGTTTACGGGAGAACACGCAATGATCAGAAAGTTGGGAAAGTACGGAAAACAATTCGCTTGCAATGTCATCAAGCACTATGGCAGACCGAGGATTATTTCCTCAATGAAAAATTCTATTTAAAGACCTTAAATCCCAAGGAAACACAATGGAAGCACTTACTTTATATTTCAAGTAGATTTTTTATTGATGAATCTTCGTGAAATCCCTGCAGTTTGCGAGCAAACGTATCTGTTCTTCTCAGGAGCGGTCTCTATTTTAGGCGCCATATCTACCCGATCACCGATGGCTCGATAGTGACCAGCAGTATTACTTTATACAAGTAGATGCTATATGTAATTATCACTAGAGGGAAGTTAGCCATATTGTTTAGCCGAATGTAGTATGTCACTTGCCTTTCGGAATACAAAACTTTGTAAAATAGAAATGGTAAGTTTATGTTTAGGAATTTTCTTGCCAAAATGGGGTGTAAAAACATCATTTTGATATTAAATAATTTCTTGGTGACAAAAATTGCACTTGCCAAATGGGCGAGTGATCGAGAATTTGCACTCGCCCGACACTTTTCACACTCACCTGGGCGAGCGGGCGAGTGCTAATGTCCGACACTGTGGAGTGGTTACTTTTACTTCAACACACTTTCTTGCCAAAACTATTTTTTCCAGAGGGTATAGGGGATGTACAAAATAGTAGTGGAAATTCCGGAGGGGTGGTGGGGGTTATTTTAGTGGTCAAAAAATGGAAATTCCGAGGAGGAGGAGGGGGGGGGGGGGGCTTACGTGAAATTCCCTCCGTGGTGGGGGTATGGATATTTTCTGGAACTGCACTTTCTTAATTGGTTGGATATTACTCAGAGTGGACCCACCAGGCCATAAACAAGTTTTAGGTCACCTGTCACAAGTCTAATTAACTTATTTGGCCCTTATTATTAATTTTCCATTTATAAATTCCACTTAAAATACATACACTGCCAGAAGATCCTTTGATAGCATCTGTCATGGCCATAATCCACTTCTTCATGTCCGAGTCAGTTCCTGCACACATGTAGTATGTCCTTGCCCCTCCTTTGGTCAGCTTGAGGCAGTGATCTTTGTTTACTTCTGGTGCTTTTGAGACAGAGTAGTTTGCCAGAATGATAACACCACAGGGAACCTTGTCTTTAGATTGTTTGTAGTAGTACAAACAGTTATCCCTTCGTAGGACAAACCTGGAAAAGAATTCAAAATCCCACTGTCAAGTTAATTTTGTGAAAACTAGCTAACTATTACTGACAAGATATTAACAAGAATTTTAGTAAGAATCAAGCTGCTGCATACCCCCTGTCAAAGCTGCAATTAAGAGCGTACAGTATAACTATTATTTCTTTTATAGGCATATGGCCAGGGTTTTACCCAGGATTCTGTTAGTGGCCGTCCAGCAACTGGGGTCTGGGGGCATGATGCCCTCCCCCTAGAAAATTTTGCAAATTTGAAGCATCTTGCTAAGGTGAATTTTTTGCGATTTTTCAGTCGATAAACTCACTGATCAGACGTGAATGTTGAATACATTGTTTTCTTTGCAAAAAACCTAAAATGGATTGATAATGTACTTGCTTTTGCCTACTAAACGCATCAGTTAACATCTCTATGTGATGTTGAATAACATGAAACAACACGTGTAAGTGTTTCACAAATTAGCACTTCATGTAACCACCAGCAGGAACGCTTCTTGCTGGACTGCTGGTTAGTGGTTACATGACGTTCCTTTCAGTGAAATCGGTTCAGTAACACATGATATGCTCTTTACGGACAAAAACCGAAAAATAGTGCCCAATATTCACCTATGAAGTGACAAATCACCAAAGGAAACTAAAGTAGAAAAAAGGTGACGGTGAGATGGTGTCTGAAGTGTTTCTAGAATCACTAGAATCAAGTAATTTTGGTAGAACTATTATGAAATCACTGACTGCATAAATTATAAACAAGACCTACGTTTCATTCATTTTCTCCTAAAAAGTGGCCATCCAGAAGACAGCAGGAAGGCCACCTGGCTAAAACCCTACCCATGGCTGGAAGTTGCTATAAGGTACATAATTTTGTCATGGATGTTGTGTTGTCAGCACAGTCAGTGCAACTGCTTCTGATGTAAATAGTTGCTTTTTCATGTTAAATAGAAATATTAGAAGATGGTGTTTCTAATGTATCTATAGCTGAGTTCTAGAAAAACTTCTGAATGCACTTGCGTTCCACTCGTGTGTGAACTAGAAGTTTTCCTAGACGTCAAGCTTGCATTTAAGGTCGGCACACACGAGGGGACTAGTCCCTGCAACTAGTCCACTGAAGAGTTTACACGAAGGGATTGGTCACAGGGACTTGTCCCACGTACAGTTCACACAAACAGTTTTAAGAAACGAGTCGCAGGGACTTGTCCTAAAAATTCAAACTGGTTTGAATTTGTGGGACTAGTTGCAGGGACTAAAGTCTGCAGCTAGATTTCGAAGCAAAATGACCAGTTCACACGATGGGACTTGTCCCCATGACTTGTTGCAGGGACTAGTCCTATTGTGTGAACTGGCCATTTGACTTGTTTCTATGAGAACATGCGTCAGAGTATCATCTTCTAATTGGCAACCAAATGATAATTACACAGTCTGACATCTTCTATTAAGAGAAAATACAAACACATATTCAAAACTGCTACATATGTCTCACCATCTTTTTCGCCAATTTTTTGGTGTTAAGCCAGTACCGCCCATCTTTAGCAGGTGTCCTCTAATATAATCTATAATTAAAGCAACAAACAGTTCGTAAAAGGTTTGCGAAATTAAGTTTCACTCGTTTCTTCAAACTTCATTAGTGGAAGTCATGCAAAAAAGCGAATGTAACATTGCAAGAAAAATCAGAAATCAGATCAGTAACTGAGCGCTTTTTTAGAAAAAAAAATGGCAGCTGTACATTTTACCACTGACAATACCAGGGATTTCATTAATGACCAAGAAGTACCCAAATTAACGGACTGTGAGAACAATGTTTCCTGGCTGGTTTCACCATCTAGCAGAAAGTTTTTCTTACAGAGAAGTTCAGTTCAAATAGTTTTGCTCTCGTGCTGAAAATGCTGACTTAGGAAGGGTTGACAGAATACAGTACCGCTCAAAAGTAAGTTACCACCTCTCGTCTCGTTTCTCGCGAGACGAGTCTCGTTTCTCTCGAGACGTTTCTCGTTTCTCGCGAGCCGCGTCTCGTTTCTCTTGAGAATCACTGAAGCGTTTAGTATGGTATACATTACGCGAAAGAAACCAGTTTTCGTGTAACGATGGCTGCTCTGCAGTTCGTTGTGAAATCGATGGGACCATCCAACGAAATATGTATTGATCGTTTGCTCGATTCATGTCGAACAAAGGTAATGTCGAACATTGAACGTAACCAGAAGTAAAGTTACGTGCGTTTCAATTCAAGCGATCTCGGGGGCAAAGAGTTGATTTTGCGAATCTCGCTCACTCCGAATGATCAAAACAATTCAGCCACATGTACCTACATTTGCTCGCTCTGCAATACCCGCTCACTCAAACAAACATTTTGTGTGCGGAAAAAATGTTCCGGCCTTTTGCATTCGCCGCCGAGTCAATTGTTTATAAACGGGAGTCACGGAAATTGTTGAAAAAAATTATATCTCCGGTTCTATTTGGCATAAATCGTTCATTCAAACGCTTAGATACTATATCTTTGAAGGCAGGAGTTTTTATCAGAGTTTCTGAGATGCGCCGTTTACATTACAAGTAGTTTTGTCTTTTCTTCCAGCGCGACAGTTTTGTCTAGTGGCAGGCGTCGTCAAGTCGGCAACATTAATGAACTTTTGTTGTTATCTGATCGAAACGTCAACACTAAAAATAGTTCCATCTCTATTTAGCATACGTCGTTCATTCAAACGCCAAAATATCATATCTTTGAAGACAGGAGTTTCCAATAATGTTAATGTGATGCGACGTTTACATTTATTAAGTCAATGTTTTTCAGCAAGGGAAAGTTCTGTCAAGCGACTGCCAACGCAAATTAATTCTGTTTTGCAAAGCGTCGCGGCAAAAACATCGCCGGTTCTATTTGATATAAATCGGTTTTTTTCAAATGGCACAATACACTCTTTAGCAGATAGAATTTTTGTTGCTCGACAGTGAAGATTATGAGTGGTATGTGAATAAACAATTTCTAGATCGGTCGATACTGCGTCGAGGCCTCCCATAAAATGCATGATCCGACTTCTGAACACATAAACGCACTTTTATTACCATATTTGCACATAACTATTATTAACATTGACCAGCTAGTCTTAAGAGTCGTGATCTTTTCTAAAATACATTCACGACAACGGAAACTTTTCCATTCGAACAGCATTACTGCATTTGAGTGCGCTTAAATCCGCGACACTATATTGTCGTCTCTCAATTTTACGTACATGAACTTTGAACATGTGAAAAACCTCCGCTTCTAAAGACTTTTAATGACTATTTCACACACTGGCCTGTTTTGCACGAAATGACCGTACAATCATACATGTACTTACAAAAACTAAATGTTAAGCAAGTCTGGCTGTAATAAAAAAGGTCTCGCCGATGTATATTAAACAATACACACATGGTTCACACGCATTGCTGATAAGAATGAAAAATCGTGTCTACTGCGCTAATCAATACGATATGATACTGAAGTCCAAATACACAAAACAGGTTTCGAATAT
Organism: Platygyra sinensis; assembly: GCA_019787425.1. Taxonomy (NCBI): domain Eukaryota; kingdom Metazoa; phylum Cnidaria; class Anthozoa; order Scleractinia; family Merulinidae; genus Platygyra; species Platygyra sinensis. The sequence continues at coordinate 13,509 of JAHPZR010045065.1, read as the reverse complement.
CCACGAATGTGTAGTATTGGTACTTCCAGTGCACTCGCAAGAAACGAGACTTGTCTCGTTTCTCTCGAGACTCGTCTCGTTTCTCTCGAGCCGAGTCTCGCGAGAAACGAGACTCGTCTCGTTTCTCTCGAGCCGAGTCTCGCGAGAAACGAGACGCGTCTCGCGAGACGGTGGTAACTTACTTTTGATCGGTACTGTAAGACAAGTGATCAGCAAAACTCACCATCTCTGGGAGATTTTCCATCTGCATTATCACCTTTGTTGTAACTTTCCTTGAAGTCCCTCTCAGAAACAGTTGACGAGTCTGATGACAAGCGATCGCGGTCTGTTTCTAGGAGCCAGGACTTTCTTCCAGAACCCCCAAGATTATCAGGATCAAAGGTGCCATCGTCATCCTCATCACCATAATCAGACGGTGTGTCAGAATCAATACCATCCTCTGACAGGTTAGTGTCAGTGTTCAAGGAATCAAGGCTTTTATTCTCTGATATTCCACTTTCATCAGTACAGCTTGTAGTAATTTCAATGTCAGGTATAGATGTGCAAGCCTTTACAACTTCCATGTTAAGTTCATCCACACCATCTGACTTCTCTTCATTGTCATTATTAGAATCCTTAGCTATTGTTTCTTCATGTGATTCCTCAGTGCACAATGGTTCTTTCTCAACGACTATTTGTCCAGTGTTTACATCTGCATCAGGTGTTTCACTCTTACCCAATACATTATCCTTAACATTTGAATCTTCACTAGCTGGCATATCTTGATTATCTGTCACAGAGTTTTCTTTTTCAAGCTCCTGTCTTTCTGCAACATCCACATCAATTCCCTTGCTGTCGCGATGGACACAATCTGTGACAGGTACTGCATCTCTGTCAATCTTTTCAGTATCCTGCACCAAACTGTCTTCATTACTTGAGTCAACAGTGACTGCATTCAAATCTACATCTGTCTCACTTACAGCTGCCTTTCCATCAGTTTCCTGAACTGACATGTCACTAGATTCTTCATCTGCAGCACCTTTATTCACAACTAATTCATCCTGCGTTTTTGTCTCAGCAGTGTCCATGACAGTGGTGTCAGAGGTAACCTGACCATCCATTTGATTCTCCACTATCTGACCCTTTTGAGTCTCTGTTACTACATGAAGTTCTTCTCCTTCGCTGTTCTCTGGAAAGCTTTTTTCACTGTTTGATCTTTTCATCTCAGTCACAGCAGAGGACAACTGCTCCTCTAATCCTGCAAGATCCATCATGGCTTGTGACAACCTCTTGGCAACATCTGCTTTAGATGTACTGGGGTCATTTTCACTCAAGGGCTCTTCTTTATCATCTGATGAAATAGCACAGTCAGCATCAACTTCTGTTGAATCAGTGTAATTGCTTTGTTATCAGTTGTTCCTACTTCATTGCTTTCTGGCCCTTCTTCTGAATTTTCAGTTCCACAACTTAGTTCTTCAGTTGTATTTACTTCATTTTTAATATCAGAACCTGATTGTAAACTATCAGTTGGGGCACTTAGCTCCTCAGGTTTGGTTTTGTCACATAGAGGATTTGCCAAGACCTGCTCACTGCTTGCTACTGGTCCTTCTGTGGCACTTTGCACAGCATTATCACCAGAAATTAACTGGTCACCAGCAGTGTCTGATATTGTAGAATCAGTCGTCTCTTCATTAATACTTGTTTGAGCACACATTGACTGTTCTTCCGTACCAATACTGACATCTGTAGCCAGCGACGAAATAGGATCAGAAAACTCCATGGTTGTAGATTCACTCTGATCAGGTGTTCCATTTGGAGTACTTTTCTCGTCAGTCTCTGTTGCTCCATTTTGATCATTTGTTCCAGTCTGAACATCTGTCTGCAGTTCATCTGAGCTGCTAGTGATATCTGTAAGCTGTGAAACAGAAGGATCAGAAGCAGCATTTGTTATCTCTTGATCACTGACAACATCTCTCTCTTCATTTGCACTGCTGTTGATGCCTTCGACCTCAACAACAGAAGGATCAGAAGCCCCTTTTGCTTCTCCTGTTGTATCCTTCTGTGTGTCTCTCTGTTCATTGTGGAGTTCGGGATTGTTGGCAATCTCCATGAATGACTCAAACAGCTCATCAGGAGTTGCATCATCAGTGTGTGAAAGTTCTTGTTTTTCTTCTGGACTATTTCCCTGGCTCATGACACAACCAGTATCATCCCTTGCTTCTTCAGACATCGCTCACACATATAATTAAATCATCAAGCTACCATAAAATTCTAGAAGGAACCTGAGTACAAAAAAAGTTGAGAAACATTTAGACATAACATGGAAGGGAAGAGAAGATAGAGAAGGACTGGAGCTGTAGAAGCAGTGATCTAAGAGTTAACACACTGTGCCTCAGATCAAGGAGCCTGCCAATGGGCTTTGGATTTACACTTTTGATTTCCAAAGTATATTTTGAAAGGGATAAAAATATTAATGGTAAAATTATGTAATATACACAGTGGGAACAACAAAATAAATTTAAAAACCCTCTCCCTTTGATCAAGTGTCTTGTAATTAATACCTGAGGCAAATAAATAATATTGTTCCAGCCTGCATTATGAAATCAATATGAAATCTTACAGCAGCTGGGTTACAAAGTGCCAATGAAAATTAATCACTACTGATTAGTAAATATTCTCTCAAAACACGCAGTTTCATCTAATCAGCAGGGCTAAAAAAACCCTGTCTGCTCACAAGTCTGGGACATGTATAATTTCCTCTCAGGCAAGCAACTTCCTAGATCCTCACTTGTCGCATGGGCACGAGTTCAGGCAAGGCATCCACAAACTAAATAATTTTTTGATAACGATTTTGAAACGAGTAACTTTTTGGCACACGGAAAGTGTTAGTGATTGCTTGGCAAGTGTTCACAGTTCAGAAATTATTACCTAGCATGTGATCAAAATCTGCCCTGATCAGAGATCCGTGCTGTGACCAGCATGCAAATGCTGTATTTATTTCTCAAAATTTCCACAGGATCTTGCCAATTTTTTTTTCTTTGTGTGAAAATTTACCAGTTTCACTGTAAAAGAGCAAACTTGACAAAATTAAAGCTGTATATTTCTACTGCAAAAAGGAATCACTCTTTTTTTTTCTCATACATTTCCATTTATTACAATCTTTCGGGTCAATTGCATAATCATGTATTTACTACATCTACTTTAAACAGGTAAAAAAATGTGACTAAGGAAATATCTAATGATTATAGTTACAATTTATGAAGCACATAGTTTCACATAATAAAATCTTTATTGTGGACCTAATTGTTTAAAAGAATCATTTTCTCACAAATTCTCCATTTTTTTCTTAAACAAAATGATACATGTACTATTCCATTAAAAAATATATATATTACAAATCCCTCACCAACAACTAAAAATCTCTATGGTGATCTTCTGCGAAACATAACAGTTTCCCCACAGAAATATAAACTTACTTATGGCACTGCCACGGTTTATTACAAACAAATTGATAAGCAGTCATCAAAAAAAAAATTGACAGAAAATAGTTTATTAATTTTCATTTAAAAACAGACGTTTCAATCAACTGAAACTATTTATGAACAAGTTAAAAGAAAAAATGTATGCATTTGCCAGCTTTACAAACTCAACATGCACCTGAAGGAAGGAAGAAAACAAAATTGTTTTTTATCCTACTTGTTTTTAATTCTATTAGCGCTTCCCTTCAAAATCATATTTTTGGAGTTTGGCAAGATGCAGATTGGCATTCAAGGAGTCACACACAATCCAATTCTACAGATTGAAAACATTGATTCAAGGATTTTTTTTAAGATGTCAAGCACATAATTCAGGAAACAGCAAATGAAATTGATCAAAACTATGAAGATTACAAGCAAGTCAGACAGGTTCTTACATTCAAACAGACCACTGATTGACTAACTTCCTTCCTTGGGTCCATGAATTATTAACGAGTTCAAAAACTTGGGCAAGTGGGGAAGTGCCCAGGACAAGCAATATATGAGTTACTTGCCCAGAGGGCAAGCTGGAATCCAAATATTTTTTAGCGCTGTAATCAGACAAGGTTGAATACACAACTGATGTCTGGCCAGTTGCCAATCATGATCATGAACACGCTAATACACTTCACCAATTTAATACAGCTGTTTCGAGAAAGGTTGTCTTACAATTGGAGAAAGGTTAGGCGACAATGTCAAAAGTTATTATGGGTAATGGTGGTTTTACAGGCTGCTTGATTGAACCTCAAGGTGTTTCAGCGTGGTGGAAGGAAACAGCACAAACACGTGTATTTGTGCTTTCTCCTTTCTTGTTGCTAAATCACTTAAAAACCTCAATCAAGCAAAAGCCTAACGCTTACTACCCATAATACGATTTGGCATTGTCGCGCAAGCTTCAACAACTTTTGTGGGACAACCTTTGTCGAAACAGCTCTATGCAAATAGCTTCAGCAGATACTAGGAAGCATTGGTGTATAAATTATCAGTTGCCACTCCAATCTTGGCATGATACAACAGTCTCTGCTGAGGTATAAATGTCGTTCATCATATTACATTAAGACTGTCTCAGAACAGCCAAAATTCTGTTGTGCTTGATTCATCAGTCAGGTTCTACACCTCAACGAAATAGAATTATAAATTCCAGCCTTACAAAAATTATGGGTCATATCATTCAACAAAAATTCTCACTAGCAAAAAGTTCCTTCTACAAAATCTTGATCCACTCTCTGGATATTTTTGGCATCATGAAAACTGCCCAATGTTTCGAAGCCTTTTTTTTAACTGATAACATAACCTTGTAATCAAGACAGTAATGTTGATAGTTTGTTTCTCGTTAATCTCGTAACCAGTGTTGTTGAACTTTTAAGGAGACATATTTGCTATCGATTACAAGGAAACAATAAAATGAGACACATTTTACAGGATTCCAGTTGCTAAAAGATAGAATACTGTAGCTTGATTTTGGTTGTAGAAAGAAAAACTAACCCTTACAGTCAAACTTAAGGTGAAACCACAAATTAAGCTTAATTCGCCGAGTCTTATTTCCTGTGCGTTATACCTAACAAGATCTCGCAATAGTTGGTAGCAATTAATGAACTTTCTGATCTGAAAGAGCCAATTCTTCGTCCCAACTTATCTGAAAAATTACAAAAAAATCGAGAACGTCACTGCAACCCAGCTGTGAAAACAGACCCCAAAGCATTTAGTTATGCAAATTTTTAAGAGCTTCCGAGAAACTTGCAAGCTGAAGCCTCACATATTTATCCGCTTAATTTAATTCCACATTTCAATTTTAAAATACAGACATTCACTTAGACTGGCCTCAGTTATAGGAATTCAAGACTTCCTAACCGGCGAAATCGTAGCGTTTTGGACGTTGACGCTGAAATTATTCACTTCACTTAGTCAAAGTTAATGAGCCTAATTTTTTATTGATGAATCTCTGAGCAGACAAGAATTTGATTTCGTTTGCGAAAGCACCGATGATGGAGTTTTTGCGGATGATTTTCGTCTTTTGCACCAATGAATGGTTAAGAGGTCGACAAATTTGGAAAGTAATAGGTTTATGACTGACAAAGTAAAACGATAAAGTTTTAGCCATATAATTTTAGTAGTTCGATAGAAGCGTTGCAGCGAAATCGTTCTTACCTTCGAATGTCACCTTGAGATGATTTCTTGCATCCTCGATCAAAGTCACCCTCCTCGTTCTTCAAACAACATCAGATGCAATCAAAGTTTCCTCTTTGAATGGATGGACATCTGAATAAAGATTAGCTCTCAGCAAACAATCCAAAACGTCGATGACTTGCTTGTTGTATACCGGACAGTTTCTTCTCAGCATACGGGGAGTCAAGAGACTGAAACGTACCCTTTGTTGTCCAACCTGTCAATCACTCGTCGTCAAATAAAGCCGCGGGCGAGTCGCGGGAAATTTCACGTTTTGTTTTGCTCTTGAACTTTCGCTTTTATTCACAGTTCATTAGCAACCAGGAAAAACAATATAAAATTACACCGGAGGCTCATGGAGTGATAGGTGGATGGATGGGTCAAAGATCGCTAATGAGGGGTTCGGTGGATTATGTGGAGTGCGGAGTGTGGAGTGTGGAAAATGGGGAGTGGAAATTTGGGTTTCTTGCTGGGACCATGCCGGGTGTGATTGATCCCACCAAATAATTATTCTAATAACTACCTCGCCATGGGGTGGAAGAGGAAGTCCAAGCCATGTGAACGAAAAAAAAATTGTTTTCACATTATCTGGTGCGGTTTTGTAGTTTTGCTGAAATCTTTAATAACGTCCTTCCTGCGTCCGATACACGTATCTGAAACTAAGCAACAACCCTGGAATCTCGAAGAAGTACTTCCTTCCCGCGACAGGAAATCGCACCGCATCCGGTATTGAGGTACAACTAGTGCATATATGCAATTACTGAATGAGGCTGAGTAGAATATGAAGAATTCTCTGTTGTCAGAATTCTGCAGATCAAGGAGGGTGTTATTCACAGAGGCCGAAGTCCGAGGTGGATAACACCCTCCGACATCTGCAGAATTCTTCATATCCTACGAAAAACCGAATTCAATAATTGCTCATATTATTCATTCAAAATATTTTCCCATTCTTAATTTCGCTCTTTGTTTTTCCGTTCACCAAAAATAACACAACCTCGTCCCCAGGTTTTCTCGGTCAACGGTTCAATAATCTGCAGTGGGCTGCACTTTTGACGTCATTGGTTCAATATTTGTTCAACAGCAGCTGGTTATTTAACAATTATCCTGCGAAATCGCCCGTTATTATTCAACAAATTGTAACACTATCCAAATATGGTCATGATGCTCTCGATATCTGTCATCTGTAGATATCCGGCGATATACGTAGCTTCGTACGTGGGAAGTGAAGTGAAAAAATATCGACAGAAAGGTTTAAAAATGTTACGAGCTTGGAAATCAATTTTGTCATCAATTTGTTGAATAATAAAACAATTATCCTGCTCAATCTCGCGGAATATCGTCTGATTTTAGCCGACTCGGCATACGGCCTCGCCGGCTAAGTATCAGACGATATTCCGCGCGATTTCGCAGGATAATTGTTACAATGTAAATATCTGTTACCTACGGATGACAGATATCGAGAGCATCATGACCATATTTGGATAGTGTTACAATTTGTTGAATAATAAGGTGAATTATGCGTACGGTTTTAACCAATCGGAAACGGGGAAATATTTTGAATGAATAATAACCAAATCTCTACAAAGTTCTACTCTTATACCCTAACGTCTTATGGGCTATATCATTAATAATAATAATGTTAATAATAATATTTATTGATTTGTATTGCGCAAATATCAATCCAGGAATTTTCATCTGCGCCTTACATTGACTCAACATTAACAAAATCATAAAATCCTGGTACATAAGTCAATTAACAAAAAGTCTTAACAATAAGCCCATGACAGCTATATAGATATGTGCGGCTTCAAAGGTCCCGAAAGAGTATGGTTTTTTAGTTCTTTTGGTCTGAAATTCGTATTCTCGAATTTTGGCTCAGGTCTGAAATGGGGCGTGGCCTGGAAAATTGGGAAAATTTCAGATGGGGCTGGAAAACCCTCCACGATTCTCTCCTCCACGACAAACTTCGTATTCATTTTCTAGTTCCCACTCCACCCCCAAACTCTCGTCATTTCAAGATGGCGCATGCCGAGTGTTGAAGGTTCTCGTGAGCGGCTTTCTGTCATGCTTTTCTCAGTCAAGATAAATTAAGCCTTTGTCGATTGCTGGCGACCAGGAGCCTTCGAACGGCTGCGATTGCGCTACAAAGCATGCAAGAGAAAGAAAGCAATCGACAGCGCTTGGTCATTTTAGGCACCGGTTGGGGCAGCTACAGCGTGCTCAAAACAAATCAACAAAAACTGTTTGATGTTATCGTTGTCAGTCCGCGAAACCACTTCCTTTTCACGCCATTACTGTGCAGTACAACTGTGGGAACGTTAGAATTTCGAAGCATCATAGAGCCGATTAGAAACACGGGATTTCGAGACGAACACCATTTTCACCTTGCAGAGGCCGTTGAGTTGCGTCCACACGAACGCACAATTGTCTGCAAAAGTGCTTTGAACGGTGACAGGTACAATTTGCAGTACGATAAATTAGTCATCGGAGTAGGCGCCGTTAGCAACACGTTTGGCGTCCCGGGAGTTTACGAACATGCATTCTTTCTCAAAGAAATTGCAGATGCAAGACAGATTAGGAATCAAATTCTCAAAAACTTCGAACTGGCTTTGCAACCTGGCGTCGCTGAAGAGGAGAAGAAGCGCCTGCTACACTTTGTGATAGTTGGGGGTGGTCCAACAGGGGTGGAGTTTGGTGCAGAGTTATACGACTTGTGAAGCAGGATGTCACAAGGCTATATGTCCATGAGAAGGCCAACGTCAGCGTGACATTGATTGAAGCAAGGCAGATCCTGCCATCTTTTGATGAAAAGCTCCGAACTTTTGCAGAAAAAAAGATGAGGCAGAGAGACCAGTTTGATCTTCTACAAAGTAGTGTGACAGAAGTGCATGCTGATCACATCAGGTTGCAAGATGGTACAATAATGCCATGTGGTTGGTTGTGTGGTCTACCGGCTTGCTCCAAGACAATTTACTGGTAAGCAAACAGTATAATTGCCCACCCTTTATGCCAGCTGGTGTTATGGGGGTCACTGACTAAACAATAAAATGTCCAGGGCTTGGTTCAAATACCTCTCTTATCATGTGTAAAGCTAATAGAGACAGAGGAGACACTAAAATGGCATACATCTTTATCAATTTCACACTGTGTCTGACTAAAGTAGAGAAAAAAAAACCTGAAGAATATTTAGTCAAGTTATACTAAGCTTTCTGTGTGATGGCAAGATTTCATGAGATATTGAGTGTTGTAAACAATGAATAAAGATCTTTGCTAAGTAAACAGCAGGCACCACTTGTTCGAAGGCTGGATAACAGTTAGAAGGCATAATACTAAAATTACCTTGAGGTGGTTTTCAAGAGGGTCCTTCAAAACCTTAAAGTCTAAAATATGCATTAAATCTCTATAAAATACAGAACCAATAAAAGCTAAAATGTGAGACTAAACCTAAGGTTTAAAACTTGAACTAGTGTTAAAAGTACTACTACTAACTAACTAAAGGTTAGAAAACGGTTACTGGTAAGTAAAAACTGTTTCTGTTTTCTGTGTGGATAGTAATCCATCCAGTGAGATCCCATCATCTCAAAGAAACAAACACGTTCAAAAGTTGAACTGATACTTAATCCCTAAAGTTGTCTTTGGTTAAAATTTTTATAGCTATTACAAAAGTAATAAAAATGTTTTTAAGTGAGAATTGGAAAGGGAAGATGTCAGGTACAAGATGTGTGACTCATTGAACTATTAACAAATCGAAAGTGGTTTAGCGTGGTATATAGTCTTATTGACCACGATACGCGTCATCACAGTGGTCAAAATGTTGTGGACTCACGAGGCGCAGCCGAGTGAGTCCGCAACAAATTTTGACCACTGTGATGACGCGTATCGTTGTCGATAAGACTATATACCACGCTAAACCACTTTCGATTTGTTTTTTACCACAATATCAAAGAAACGAAATCTTTATCTTGACGATTGAAAACACCGACTCGGATTTGAAAGTGCATGCGCTGCATTATGCAAATGAGCTGCTTGTACGCGTCAGACTTTTCAAAAACGTTTGCAAACTCGCTTAATATGCAGAAACAATTCGAAAAAAATGCTTGGGAAAAGAGTAATGACGCGTACTCGTTATCGATAAGAGTACACACCACGAAAAACCACATTTCGATTTGTTCTTTACCACAATATCAACGTCAAAGAAAATGTTTTTTTTCAGAGCGCGAGCTGAAAAAGGCATTGCGTGACACATTGACGCGAGCAGCGTGATAGGGACTCTTATTTACCACGGCAAATTAGCCAATCAGATTGCGAGATTACTTGCAATTGTGGTAAAAAGTGCTAATTCCTCTGGTAAGGAATGATTTTAGTAAATGGAAAACATTTGACACAAAAAACTTGAAAATAGAAGGGGGGGGGGGGTCATACTGTCAGGGTAATGGACTAGTATTCTAGTCTCCCAACTATTTGAGCTCTTATAATTTATGTTAATCATTTTTTCAAGCTTCAGTTGATCTTCCAAAGAACAATAACAGTCAGCTACTGGTCGATCAATTCCTCAGAGTGAAAGGAATCAGTGATGGATCCATATTTGCCATTGGTGACTGCTCCTTTATTGAAACCAGCCCCTATCCCTGCACTGCACAAGTTGCAGAACGTGAGGGCAGTTATGTGGCAAAGTCCTTGGGACTAATAACACAAGGGAAAGACTCCGAGGTGGAGCCTTTCTCCTGGAAGAATATTGGCATGCTGGCCTATCTTGGAGATTATCAGGGCTTGGCTGATTTTCCCACAAGCAAGTTGCAAGGCTTCAAGTCATGGATTCTTTGGAGATCAGTGTACTTTACTAAGCTGGGCAGTTGGAGGTCAAGATTTCAGGTGCCGTTTGATTGGATGAGAACATTTATATGGGGAAGGGATGTGTCTCAATTTTAAAACTCAAAGGAGTGTTAAGCCTGGTTCACAATTGTGAGATGAGCAGAAGTGTAAGTCCAAACATGAGCACAAGAAAATGAGTGAGCACCAAGGTGAAATGACCACAACCATAAGTGCAAAAACTAGAGACATTTTCCCTTGCTTATGCTTATTCCACTGGTGTTATGGGACGAATAAAGTATGTATGTATGTATGTTATGCTTATTTCGCAAGTGGGAGGTGGCATGAAATAAGTACAAGCATAAGTGCAAGAATTCAACCCTGGCCATTTTGTTTCTCCAGTGTTGTGACTTGTTGATACTGTGAACATCCTTTTTCTTTTGTTTATGTTTGAGCTTAACTCAAAAGAGTGAACCAGGCTTCAGTGTACATACATGTACCTTGAGAGGTATTCCACAAATTCATTTCCTTTAAAAATAACTTATTATTTTAAGAAGTTTTGTGTGCTTTCTTGGCTGTTCTCTAATAATTATTAGTAGAATTCTACTCGTATACTAATGCAAATGCTGTAATCTGATTGGCTGAGCCATTGCACACTATCAGCCATTAGTGTGCAGTGGCTGGAGCTCGTCTACGAAATGGCGACGTGTTTTTGTTTTGCCAAAGTTTTGGAGGAAAATTTTGACGAAAGTGGATAATTAAAATCCTGAGAAGACTAAACGAAGGACATTGACGATTCCTTGGCTTAAAAAAAGTTGAAATTATTGAAAAAAATGATGCGCGAACGTACACACTTCAATGTTAAATGCCAATTCAATCCAGGCGATCTTTTTAAGGCGCAAAGTTTAATAATACGACGAGAAATAATTGGAAACCCTTATTTGAAGTAAACTTTAGAAAGAATTCTACCAAAACAATTAGATTATTCGCTCTCGATTTCTATGAGGTGATAGTTGATTCGGCCTTCGGCCTCATCAACTATCACCTCATAGAAATCTCGAGCTCATAATCTAATTGTTAATTGGTAATGAGTGATAGCTGGCATAGTGTAGCTATAGAATGAGTTATACATTTAGTTGGGAAGAGATAATTCACTCACCCAGTTGGTCAGTCAGTCAATATATCAAAAACAATTTTTTGGTGGTAATTCCTCTGACCAGGATATTTTATTAAGGTTGGCACACATGAGGGGACAAGTTTCTGCGACAAGTCCTTGCAACAAGTCACAGGGACAAGTCCCATCATGTAAACTGGCCAGTTTTGGTTCAAAATCTAGTCGTAGGCACTAACTTTGGTCCCTGCCACTAAACCCATGAATTTAAACCAGTTTGAACTTTTGGGACAATTCCCTGCTACAAGTCCCTATTATAGCTATTTATTGGTAAAGTACTGTGTTCATGACACATTCAGTTCTTTGTGAGAACTCATTACAGGTGCAACAATCAAAACAGCTCTAGTGTTCGGCCTCAATAAACTTAGATTATCTGCTTTTAAATTAATGATTTCTGTTAAATTTATGCTGTCACGCAATCGTGTCATAATCCTTAAAATAGTTTTGGCTGTCCTTGTAATAACATCACATTTCAAACATCTCAAGTTGGCTTATAAAGTCTCTTAGGTTTTGATTATTAGAACACTGCCAGTGACTGTGTTTCTATGTTCACGTACATGTACAACTCAAACAAATAACCATGGTCAGCAAGTAGTCATGAATATTATTATGGACAGTGAAAGTTCTCCTGCTCTCATAAGTCATCAAATGCCAAGGAAATACATGTACATGCCTTTTGATGCTGTTGGACAAGTTCATAGTCTGAAAATGAAAATGAAGTGTATTGTTCATTATTATAACATTGTGCATAATTATTCTTCAACTTTCATACCCTGTACGGATTGGCTGAGTTTTACCACATGATACTGGGTTGTGATGAAACAACCTCCTTGACGTCATTTATAGCCGTGGTGTAAATTCAGCACACCACTGTCATTACACCATGGCCTCAGCTGACTCAAAGTTTTCCAATTTTTTTTTTTTTTTGCAGTGCATTCAATTGGAATAATAAAAATGTTAACACACTTATTGCTTGAATTAATTATCGGGATCTACTCGTTCACTATCAACGAACTCGAAATTTTCAGTACCGCACTTGGCAAAGCCTCATGCGGTATTGAAATTTCTCGTTCATTGTTAGTGAACTTGTGCAGGTAAATCCCGATAATTCACTCGCTGAGGGTGTTAATCTTTAATATTATACTTAAGGACGTTAGCGCCCATTGCTACTGCGCATCTCTAGTGCGCACGCTATTCATTGGTCGCGCGCGTGCCACGTCATTTTCAAGCGCGCGCACCGACTCGAAAATTCAACAAAGTATAGAGCTCATGACCTTTGCATTAACTTTGTGTGCGAATATTTTTATTGGCTGCTCGGTGAGCCCCACTGTTTTTTTCGGCAGATCACTTCCTTTTCTGATTCTTTCCATTATACTAAAAGACAAAAAAAACCTGTACGTGGGAGGTTTTAATTATTTATCATATACTATTCAAATAGGGTCGAATAGGTACATGGATACAGGTGTGCGTAACTTAGAAGTTGTATTTTTTAAGGCTAATTCTAGTTGATTTAATGGCATATGTAGCAAAGATCTATTAAATAGGCCTATATATGCTGTGTTAAACACACATAACTTGGATATGATTCTTCAACTTAAATATATGCCGATAGTAATGAATCCGGCCAGAATCGCCTCAAATGACTGGAAATCCTAGAAATGCTATGGTCTGTGCTACGCCTTATCTTCAAAACGAGTTCGGTGACCCCCGATTTTTTTTACATTTTTAATCTAATCTTATCATTTTCTACCTGCAGTCAAAGTTTTAAAAAAATCTGTACGTTGGAAATTTTGGGCGCGAACGTCCTTAAGTTAGTGAAAATGTTTAAATATTATATTATTAAATGATAAAGGTGTCTATTTTAATCTG
>JAHPZR010045064.1:0-25184 GCA_019787425.1 Platygyra sinensis | reverse complement strand
TTTGATTTCGTTTGCGAAAGCACCGATGATGGAGTTTTTGCGGATGATTTTCGTCTTTTGCACCAATGAATGGTTAAGAGGTCGACAAATTTGGAAAGTAATAGGTTTATGACTGACAAAGTAAAACGATAAAGTTTTAGCCATATAATTTTAGTAGTTCGATAGAAGCGTTGCAGCGAAATCGTTCTTACCTTCGAATGTCACCTTGAGATGATTTCTTGCATCCTCGATCAAAGTCACCCTCCTCGTTCTTCAAACAACATCAGATGCAATCAAAGTTTCCTCTTTGAATGGATGGACATCTGAATAAAGATTAGCTCTCAGCAAACAATCCAAAACGTCGATGACTTGCTTGTTGTATACCGGACAGTTTCTTCTCAGCATACGGGGAGTCAAGAGACTGAAACGTACCCTTTGTTGTCCAACCTGTCAATCACTCGTCGTCAAATAAAGCCGCGGGCGAGTCGCGGGAAATTTCACGTTTTGTTTTGCTCTTGAACTTTCGCTTTTATTCACAGTTCATTAGCAACCAGGAAAAACAATATAAAATTACACCGGAGGCTCATGGAGTGATAGGTGGATGGATGGGTCAAAGATCGCTAATGAGGGGTTCGGTGGATTATGTGGAGTGCGGAGTGTGGAGTGTGGAAAATGGGGAGTGGAAATTTGGGTTTCTTGCTGGGACCATGCCGGGTGTGATTGATCCCACCAAATAATTATTCTAATAACTACCTCGCCATGGGGTGGAAGAGGAAGTCCAAGCCATGTGAACGAAAAAAAAATTGTTTTCACATTATCTGGTGCGGTTTTGTAGTTTTGCTGAAATCTTTAATAACGTCCTTCCTGCGTCCGATACACGTATCTGAAACTAAGCAACAACCCTGGAATCTCGAAGAAGTACTTCCTTCCCGCGACAGGAAATCGCACCGCATCCGGTATTGAGGTACAACTAGTGCATATATGCAATTACTGAATGAGGCTGAGTAGAATATGAAGAATTCTCTGTTGTCAGAATTCTGCAGATCAAGGAGGGTGTTATTCACAGAGGCCGAAGTCCGAGGTGGATAACACCCTCCGACATCTGCAGAATTCTTCATATCCTACGAAAAACCGAATTCAATAATTGCTCATATTATTCATTCAAAATATTTTCCCATTCTTAATTTCGCTCTTTGTTTTTCCGTTCACCAAAAATAACACAACCTCGTCCCCAGGTTTTCTCGGTCAACGGTTCAATAATCTGCAGTGGGCTGCACTTTTGACGTCATTGGTTCAATATTTGTTCAACAGCAGCTGGTTATTTAACAATTATCCTGCGAAATCGCCCGTTATTATTCAACAAATTGTAACACTATCCAAATATGGTCATGATGCTCTCGATATCTGTCATCTGTAGATATCCGGCGATATACGTAGCTTCGTACGTGGGAAGTGAAGTGAAAAAATATCGACAGAAAGGTTTAAAAATGTTACGAGCTTGGAAATCAATTTTGTCATCAATTTGTTGAATAATAAAACAATTATCCTGCTCAATCTCGCGGAATATCGTCTGATTTTAGCCGACTCGGCATACGGCCTCGCCGGCTAAGTATCAGACGATATTCCGCGCGATTTCGCAGGATAATTGTTACAATGTAAATATCTGTTACCTACGGATGACAGATATCGAGAGCATCATGACCATATTTGGATAGTGTTACAATTTGTTGAATAATAAGGTGAATTATGCGTACGGTTTTAACCAATCGGAAACGGGGAAATATTTTGAATGAATAATAACCAAATCTCTACAAAGTTCTACTCTTATACCCTAACGTCTTATGGGCTATATCATTAATAATAATAATGTTAATAATAATATTTATTGATTTGTATTGCGCAAATATCAATCCAGGAATTTTCATCTGCGCCTTACATTGACTCAACATTAACAAAATCATAAAATCCTGGTACATAAGTCAATTAACAAAAAGTCTTAACAATAAGCCCATGACAGCTATATAGATATGTGCGGCTTCAAAGGTCCCGAAAGAGTATGGTTTTTTAGTTCTTTTGGTCTGAAATTCGTATTCTCGAATTTTGGCTCAGGTCTGAAATGGGGCGTGGCCTGGAAAATTGGGAAAATTTCAGATGGGGCTGGAAACCCTCCACGATTCTCTCCTCCACGACAAACTTCGTATTCATTTTCTAGTTCCCACTCCACCCCCAAACTCTCGTCATTTCAAGATGGCGCATGCCGAGTGTTGAAGGTTCTCGTGAGCGGCTTTCTGTCATGCTTTTCTCAGTCAAGACTAAATTAAGCCTTTGTCGATTGCTGGCGACCAGGAGCCTTCGAACGGCTGCGATTGCGCTACAAAGCATGCAAGAGAAAGAAAGCAATCGACAGCGCTTGGTCATTTTAGGCACCGGTTGGGGCAGCTACAGCGTGCTCAAACAAATCAACAAAAACTGTTTGATGTTATCGTTGTCAGTCCGCGAAACCACTTCCTTTTCACGCCATTACTGTGCAGTACAACTGTGGGAACGTTAGAATTTCGAAGCATCATAGAGCCGATTAGAAACACGGGATTTCGAGACGAACACCATTTTCACCTTGCAGAGGCCGTTGAGTTGCGTCCACACGAACGCACAATTGTCTGCAAAAGTGCTTTGAACGGTGACAGGTACAATTTGCAGTACGATAAATTAGTCATCGGAGTAGGCGCCGTTAGCAACACGTTTGGCGTCCCGGGAGTTTACGAACATGCATTCTTTCTCAAAGAAATTGCAGATGCAAGACAGATTAGGAATCAAATTCTCAAAAACTTCGAACTGGCTTTGCAACCTGGCGTCGCTGAAGAGGAGAAGAAGCGCCTGCTACACTTTGTGATAGTTGGGGGTGGTCCAACAGGGGTGGAGTTTGGTGCAGAGTTATACGACTTTGTGAAGCAGGATGTCACAAGGCTATATGTCCATGAGAAGGCCAACGTCAGCGTGACATTGATTGAAGCAAGGCAGATCCTGCCATCTTTTGATGAAAAGCTCCGAACTTTTGCAGAAAAAAAGATGAGGCAGAGAGACCAGTTTGATCTTCTACAAAGTAGTGTGACAGAAGTGCATGCTGATCACATCAGGTTGCAAGATGGTACAATAATGCCATGTGGTTGGTTGTGTGGTCTACCGGGCTTGCTCCAAGACAATTTACTGGTAAGCAAACAGTATAATTGCCACCCTTTATGCCAGCTGGTGTTATGGGGGTCACTGACTAAACAATAAAATGTCCAGGGCTTGGTTCAAATACCTCTCTTATCATGTGTAAAGCTAATAGAGACAGAGGAGACACTAAAATGGCATACATCTTTATCAATTTCACACTGTGTCTGACTAAAGTAGAGAAAAAAAAACCTGAAGAATATTTAGTCAAGTTATACTAAGCTTTCTGTGTGATGGCAAGATTTCATGAGATATTGAGTGTTGTAAACAATGAATAAAGATCTTTGCTAAGTAAACAGCAGGCACCACTTGTTCGAAGGCTGGATAACAGTTAGAAGGCATAATACTAAAATTACCTTGAGGTGGTTTTCAAGAGGGTCCTTCAAAACCTTAAAGTCTAAAATATGCATTAAATCTCTATAAAATACAGAACCAATAAAAGCTAAAATGTGAGACTAAACCTAAGGTTTAAAACTTGAACTAGTGTTAAAAGTACTACTACTAACTAACTAAAGGTTAGAAAACGGTTACTGGTAAGTAAAAACTGTTTCTGTTTTCTGTGTGGATAGTAATCCATCCAGTGAGATCCCATCATCTCAAAGAAACAAACACGTTCAAAAGTTGAACTGATACTTAATCCCTAAAGTTGTCTTTGGTTAAAATTTTTATAGCTATTACAAAAGTAATAAAAATGTTTTTAAGTGAGAATTGGAAAGGGAAGATGTCAGGTACAAGATGTGTGACTCATTGAACTATTAACAAATCGAAAGTGGTTTAGCGTGGTATATAGTCTTATTGACCACGATACACGTCATCACAGTGGTCAAAATGTTGTGGACTCACGAGGCGCAGCCGAGTGAGTCCGCAACAAATTTTGACCACTGTGATGACGCGTATCGTTGTCGATAAGACTATATACCACGCTAAACCACTTTCGATTTGTTTTTTACCACAATATCAAAGAAACGAAATCTTTATCTTGACGATTGAAAACACCGACTCGGATTTGAAAGTGCATGCGCTGCATTATGCAAATGAGCTGCTTGTACGCGTCAGACTTTTCAAAAACGTTTGCAAACTCGCTTAATATGCAGAAACAATTCGAAAAAAATGCTTGGGAAAAGAGTAATGACGCGTACTCGTTATCGATAAGAGTACACACCACGAAAAACCACATTTCGATTTGTTCTTTACCACAATATCAACGTCAAAGAAAATGTTTTTTTTCAGAGCGCGAGCTGAAAAAGGCATTGCGTGACACATTGACGCGAGCAGCGTGATAGGGACTCTTATTTACCACGGCAAATTAGCCAATCAGATTGCGAGATTACTTGCAATTGTGGTAAAAAGTGCTAATTCCTCTGGTAAGGAATGATTTTAGTAAATGGAAAACATTTGACACAAAAAACTTGAAAATAGAAGGGGGGGGGGGGTCATACTGTCAGGGTAATGGACTAGTATTCTAGTCTCCCAACTATTTGAGCTCTTATAATTTATGTTAATCATTTTTTCAAGCTTCAGTTGATCTTCCAAAGAACAATAACAGTCAGCTACTGGTCGATCAATTCCTCAGAGTGAAAGGAATCAGTGATGGATCCATATTTGCCATTGGTGACTGCTCCTTTATTGAAACCAGCCCCTATCCCTGCACTGCACAAGTTGCAGAACGTGAGGGCAGTTATGTGGCAAAGTCCTTGGGACTAATAACACAAGGGAAAGACTCCGAGGTGGAGCCTTTCTCCTGGAAGAATATTGGCATGCTGGCCTATCTTGGAGATTATCAGGGCTTGGCTGATTTTCCCACAAGCAAGTTGCAAGGCTTCAAGTCATGGATTCTTTGGAGATCAGTGTACTTTACTAAGCTGGGCAGTTGGAGGTCAAGATTTCAGGTGCCGTTTGATTGGATGAGAACATTTATATGGGGAAGGGATGTGTCTCAATTTTAAAACTCAAAGGAGTGTTAAGCCTGGTTCACAATTGTGAGATGAGCAGAAGTGTAAGTCCAAACATGAGCACAAGAAAATGAGTGAGCACCAAGGTGAAATGACCACAACCATAAGTGCAAAAACTAGAGACATTTTCCCTTGCTTATGCTTATTCCACTGGTGTTATGGGACGAATAAAGTATGTATGTATGTATGTTATGCTTATTTCGCAAGTGGGAGGTGGCATGAAATAAGTACAAGCATAAGTGCAAGAATTCAACCCTGGCCATTTTGTTTCTCCAGTGTTGTGACTTGTTGATACTGTGAACATCCTTTTTCTTTTGTTTATGTTTGAGCTTAACTCAAAAGAGTGAACCAGGCTTCAGTGTACATACATGTACCTTGAGAGGTATTCCACAAATTCATTTCCTTTAAAAATAACTTATTATTTTAAGAAGTTTTGTGTGCTTTCTTGGCTGTTCTCTAATAATTATTAGTAGAATTCTACTCGTATACTAATGCAAATGCTGTAATCTGATTGGCTGAGCCATTGCACACTATCAGCCATTAGTGTGCAGTGGCTGGAGCTCGTCTACGAAATGGCGACGTGTTTTTGTTTTGCCAAAGTTTTGGAGGAAAATTTTGACGAAAGTGGATAATTAAAATCCTGAGAAGACTAAACGAAGGACATTGACGATTCCTTGGCTTAAAAAAAGTTGAAATTATTGAAAAAAATGATGCGCGAACGTACACACTTCAATGTTAAATGCCAATTCAATCCAGGCGATCTTTTTAAGGCGCAAAGTTTAATAATACGACGAGAAATAATTGGAAACCCTTATTTGAAGTAAACTTTAGAAAGAATTCTACCAAAACAATTAGATTATTCGCTCTCGATTTCTATGAGGTGATAGTTGATTCGGCCTTCGGCCTCATCAACTATCACCTCATAGAAATCTCGAGCTCATAATCTAATTGTTAATTGGTAATGAGTGATAGCTGGCATAGTGTAGCTATAGAATGAGTTATACATTTAGTTGGGAAGAGATAATTCACTCACCCAGTTGGTCAGTCAGTCAATATATCAAAAACAATTTTTTGGTGGTAATTCCTCTGACCAGGATATTTTATTAAGGTTGGCACACATGAGGGGACAAGTTTCTGCGACAAGTCCTTGCAACAAGTCACAGGGACAAGTCCCATCATGTAAACTGGCCAGTTTTGGTTCAAAATCTAGTCGTAGGCACTAACTTTGGTCCCTGCCACTAAACCCATGAATTTAAACCAGTTTGAACTTTTGGGACAATTCCCTGCTACAAGTCCCTATTATAGCTATTTATTGGTAAAGTACTGTGTTCATGACACATTCAGTTCTTTGTGAGAACTCATTACAGGTGCAACAATCAAAACAGCTCTAGTGTTCGGCCTCAATAAACTTAGATTATCTGCTTTTAAATTAATGATTTCTGTTAAATTTATGCTGTCACGCAATCGTGTCATAATCCTTAAAATAGTTTTGGCTGTCCTTGTAATAACATCACATTTCAAACATCTCAAGTTGGCTTATAAAGTCTCTTAGGTTTTGATTATTAGAACACTGCCAGTGACTGTGTTTCTATGTTCACGTACATGTACAACTCAAACAAAGAACCATGGTCAGCAAGTAGTCATGAATATTATTATGGACAGTGAAAGTTCTCCTGCTCTCATAAGTCATCAAATGCCAAGGAAATACATGTACATGCCTTTTGATGCTGTTGGACAAGTTCATAGTCTGAAAATGAAAATGAAGTGTATTGTTCATTATTATAACATTGTGCATAATTATTCTTCAACTTTCATACCCTGTACGGATTGGCTGAGTTTTACCACATGATACTGGGTTGTGACGAAACAACCTCCTTGACGTCATTTATAGCCGTGGTGTAAATTCAGCACACCACTGTCATTACACCATGGCCTCAGCTGACTCAAAGTTTTCCAATTTTTTTTTTTTTTTTGCAGTGCATTCAATTGGAATAATAAAAATGTTAACACACTTATTGCTTGAATTAATTATCGGGATCTACTCGTTCACTATCAACGAACTCGAAATTTTCAGTACCGCACTTGGCAAAGCCTCATGCGGTATTGAAATTTCTCGTTCATTGTTAGTGAACTTGTGCAGGTAAATCCCGATAATTCACTCGCTGAGGGTGTTAATCTTTAATATTATACTTAAGGACGTTAGCGCCCATTGCTACTGCGCATCTCTAGTGCGCACGCTATTCATTGGTCGCGCGCGTGCCACGTCATTTTCAAGCGCGCGCACCGACTCGAAAATTCAACAAAGTATAGAGCTGATGACCTTTGCGTTAACTTTGTGTGCGAATATTTTTATTGGATGCTCGGTGAGCCCCACTGTTTTTTTCGGCAGATCACTTCCTTTTCTGATTCTTTCCATTATACTAAAAGACAAAAAAAACCTGTACGTGGGAGGTTTTAATTATTTATCATATACTATTCAAATAGGGTCGAATAGGTACATGGATACAGGTGTGCGTAACTTAGAAGTTGTATTTTTTAAGGCTAATTCTAGTTGATTTAATGGCATATGTAGCAAAGATCTATTAAATAGGCCTATATATGCTGTGTTAAACACACATAACTTGGATATGATTCTTCAACTTAAATATATGCCGATAGTAATGAATCCGGCCAGAATCGCCTCAAATGACTGGAAATCCTAGAAATGCTATGGTCTGTGCTACGCCTTATCTTCAAAACGAGTTCGGTGACCCCCGATTTTTTTTACATTTTTAATCTAATCTTATCATTTTCTACCTGCAGTCAAAGTTTTAAAAAAATCTGTACGTGGGAAATTTTGGGCGCGAACGTCCTTAAGTTAGTGAAAATGTTTAAATATTATATTATTAAATGATAAAGGTGTCTATTTTAATCTGGTCGTAACTGCCAATTTTACCCAAATTCCTAAATCATATTCATCAAGTATTTTATCATTTATACATGTATACAATTCAAAAAGCAGCTAGTCTGTTGGACAACATTTATCTAATATTTATTACAGGACATACTCTGTAACGAAAGGGAATGAATATCATAGAATATTTGTTTACTCCTCATGATGTATGGAAAAAAAATAAATGGCAAATGCCGTTAACCCTAAACGTCTTTTGGCTTTTCACTTCAGCCAGCTTTTGTTGTATTAACTTTCAGCACCCAACCCTAAACGAGATGTCCGTGTTTACAATCTACGGTGCAGTTCTCCAAATCCAAGCGATCAAACCCATTTGGTATCAAACGAAGCCAACCATTATGAAACTGGAACATTGAGAGAAGCTACATAATGATCATTGATAATAAGTTACTATCTCAATCATCCCGACCTGCTCCCGTCCTCGTAGCTCAGTCGGTAGAGCATCGGTACATCTAATCCGAGGTCGTGAGTTCAAACCCCGCCGAGGTCACTCCGAAATTTCCTTTAACCAGGGTAATTACCCAGGGGATTACTTGTATCGGCAGTATTGCCTACTTCCGGCACCCAAAATATATACTAAAAAAATGTCATTTATGATAATTGTGGGCCTGGTTTTCCTTTGGTCAGGCTTCTACTCCTGCTGGTTAATACCATCAGTAGATACCGATAGATAAATGTAAGTTCGTGAAATTGGCCTATGCTCAATGAAAAACTACGCCCGATTGTTTTTAAGGTCTTTTTTTGCGTGAACGTACCAGCAAAAGTTCTGTCTAAGTAACAAAAATAAAATCTTTCTTGGATGGTCAGTAATTAAAAGACTCAAATTCATCGATTACTTCTTTTGACATATGTTGTACCTTTGATGCATACTCAATACAAGCAACATAATGGCTCACTCTTACTGTTCCAAACTTAGAACTATAGAATCTTGACGCAAAAAGAGAAAATGCCAATTTTCGTGCTGCATTAACACGTTATGGTAATGAAAAGTCTTGTTTTATGGAGACCAGCAAATAAATAATCTGGTCGATACATTTGCTGTTTCCTTTTTTGCCATTTTCAGAGATTATTGTGGCCTATAGCGCGCCTTCCTCGCAGGCTGGGATTAAGGTCACCTTGAACATAGTGTGCCTTGAACATGCGTATTTTGTAAACATCAGGCCCCAATTGTTCGAAAACGGGATAACGCTATCCACCGGATAAATCGCTCTTCTCTGGACAAGTGTTAACAAGACAAACCACGCTATAAAATGGAAATTGATTTATCCTGTGGATAGCGTTATCCGCCTTTCAAACAACCCATTCCAGGAGTTTCCAGGATGATGGTTAGCATGCATAATAATAAACTATAAATGAATAATAGATCAATATTTTAAGAGGTGGCCTCCATTCGCCTCCAGGTGGTTTTCAGAAGGGTCCTCTAAAAATGAAAGTCTAAAATACACATTAAATGTTTAAATTACATAAGTAATAAAAGTTAAATGCGTGAGATTAAAACTGAGTTTAAACTTAGAACTAACATCAAAAATACCACTACCAACTAAGGTTTTTTTCCCCTTTCAGAAATTATTGTTGCCTTGCCCACGCCTTCTCACAGGCTGGGATTAAGGTCGCTTTGACCCTGCATGTTTTGGGGTTTCTTATAATTAAAAATAACTAAACTAAACTAAGACACAGCAGGCCATGGAACTTCTCCAGGGGTGAGGGGTTGCAGTCTTATCAATGGTGTAATTCAACTTTTTCCTTAAACTATTATGCAACATTTGAATGTTAACTGGTTTTCTTGTATCAAATTTAGTGCTGATACCGAGATATGTTTCGACAACTTTAGGAGTTGTTACACTGCAGAAAAATGTCAACCCTAGATGAAACAGTAAGGTCCACTGCGAGGGTTTAAATAATGCTCAATAGTTTTCAATCGAATCATTCAACACCTTGGGATCTCATCTACTCACTCCTGACCACTGTAAGAACGAATTTCACGAGTTTTGCTTTGGTTCTAGATGCAAAGTTAAGACCCCGCGCATACTATGCCGGAGGAATTGAAGGCGCAGCTTAGTTTCAACGGTCAGGCCTACCGCCCACATTAATCCGTCACGTAAACGGAGCTTTTTGAAAACAATCTTTATACCGCAGACGTTAAAAACACGCGCTTTTCGCTTTCGTGTGGATGGACTACATTTTGAAAACGCAGCTTTTCTTCGAAAACGATGGCATCACGATAATCACGTGATTTTCCTGACCCAGTTTTCCTCAAACACAAATCCAAAATGATCGGTGATTGTTACGTTTTTATATTCCTCCGGCGTAGTGTGAACGGAAAAGATTTGATGCATTTTCATAAAGTGAAACCTCCGTTTTCCAATTTTTCCAGCATAGCTTAGACGGAGCCTAATACCGGGCTAACCCAACTCGGTAAGGCAACACTTAAATTAAGAAAGGCTGATGTCACTGATATGTTAAATCGCAGTTCAGTGTCAACTTGGAAATAGCAAAGTGACTTAACTGGACCGTTGGCGTCAGAAAAAAATAAAGGAATGACGATCTGCACATGAGCTTTTCAAAATAGCGACTCAACTCCAACTTTGATAATGCATTACAATTCAAGTGCTTTCTTTGACTGCCAACGGAGTACAACAGTTTCTTTCGAAACACACGCAAACAAAACTGCGACATCTCACCATTGCCATACAACTTGTAAAATTCATAAATTGCCCAGCTGCCACCCAGCGTGTTTTCTCTCACTGATCGTTTGCGCATGAAAACTGCGATGTTATGAGCCAATCGCATAATACAAGCAAACTTTGACATATGTGGGACGTCCAGTGGCTCCTTCAATCAGGTGGTGCATAAATTACTTCTCTTTTAGCCACGCCTTCCGGCACACAACCAGATGAGGTCATGGTTGCGTAGTTCTCCCAGCTGTAAGCCTCAAAGAGATCATGGTGAACCTCAAATGTCGGCACTATAATGTCTGCTAACCAAGTGGGAATCTTGTAAAAATGAGGCTGACTTGTTTGTTGTCAAGTTTGTGGTTGATGTTTCGCCTTTGTTTGTTGGCGACCTCCGCATGGCAAGTCCAAAGTGGTGACAAGATTTGGGGTCCTGCTCCTCTACCATGGCATGCGCCAAAAACAAATATTTATCAAAGATCATTTTATGGCCCCAAATATGAAACGCAAACGGCTTCAGCCACAGCAGAACGACCACAGAATTATATTGGGAACGGACCAAATATTCCTCAAAACTGGAACATACCAAAATCAAATCTTTATCCGAGACCATTTTATGGTGCCAGACAAAAATTGCAAACGCCGGCGATGGTAGTACAACCCAAGAATAGTCATTGGAGTAGGCACAATATTCCTCAAAAATGGAACACGGGAAAATCGAATGTTTACGAAAGCCCACTATATAGCCCAAGATACGGAGTGCAAAAGGCAACAGCGGTAGTGCGACTCCAGAGCAGTATTGGTAACAGAAATAACATTCCCCGAAAATGGAACGTTCAGAGAATCAACGTTAACCAAACACCATTCTATGGTTCCGGTTATAAAATGGGAGAGAAAACCTCAGCATTTCAACTACAGAATGGCATTGGGAACAGTTACAATGTTCCTAGAAATAGGAATGTCCCAAGGATAAGTAGGATAAGTCACTATCAAAGACCATTCTACGGTTCCAAGTACAGTGTGCATGCGACAGCCACAGTAGTACGACCGCCAAATGGCGCTGGGTACGGGCGTACCGTTCCCCGAAAGTGGAACACTGCAAATACAAACCTTAACCAAAAGCCATTCTATGGCTCAAGCTATAAAGTAGGAAAGACAACATTCGCATCACAGCGGCAGAATAGCATTGCAAACTCTTACCAAAACCCTTTCTATGGCCCCAAACATAGAGTTCAAACCGCAGCTACGGCAATGCGACTCCAGAATAATGTTGGAAACGGGCGCAATTTTGCTCGATATTGGAATGGTCTAAACAAAAACGTTCAGCGAAAACTATTTTACGACCCCAACCATAATTCCGTAAAGTCAAACCCGCCATCACGACTCCAGAATGGTATTGGGAATAGACGCAATGTTCCTCGCAATTGGATCCCTTCTAAAGGCAACCTGTACCAGATACCATTATATGGCACTAAACATGAAGCAGGAAAGACTCAGTCCCTCGAAGGTCCAATGATGATGCGCAGTAGTGTACAAAATACGCCACTTGGCAGAAGTATCGCGCCCCGAATTGCGAAATGGCTGTCTACTGTTCAACGCAATCGAATACCACAGACTGAGGAGATCAGAAGTCCTGTGCGAGCTTTTATCACAACACCAGGAGTCGACAGCAGAACAGCAGAGTTTTCAGAACCTCCTTTACCGAGTAACTATCAGCTGGAGGAATATACCATGGGACAAAAACTGGAGCCGGTGCCAACCCAAAGTATCAGCGACGTACCTAGTTCCGGGGACGTTGCACTTCAAACAGTCTTATCAGAGGTGAACCCAAGCGAAAACAGCCTCATTGCCGAAAGTGTGGTCGAATGAAAGGGCCACATCGAGAACTGGGTATATAGCAACGTCCCCGGAACTAGGTACGTCGCTGATACTTTGGGTTGGCACCGGCTCCAGTTTTTGTCCCATGGTATATTCCTCCAGCTGATAGTTACTCGGTAAAGGAGGTTCTGAAAACTCTGCTGTTCTGCTGTCGACTCCTGGTGTTGTGATAAAAGCTCGCACAGGACTTCTGATCTCCTCAGTCTGTGGTATTCGATTGCGTTGAACAGTAGACAGCCATTTCGCAATTCGGGGCGCGATACTTCTGCCAAGTGGCGTATTTTGTACACTACTGCGCATCATCATTGGACCTTCGAGGGACTGAGTCTTTCCTGCTTCATGTTTAGTGCCATATAATGGTATCTGGTACAGGTTGCCTTTAGAAGGGATCCAATTGCGAGGAACATTGCGTCTATTCCCAATACCATTCTGGAGTCGTGATGGCGGGTTTGACTTTACGGAATTATGGTTGGGGTCGTAAAATAGTTTTCGCTGAACGTTTTTGTTTAGACCATTCCAATATCGAGCAAAATTGCGCCCGTTTCCAACATTATTCTGGAGTCGCATTGCCGTAGCTGCGGTTTGAACTCTATGTTTGGGGCCATAGAAAGGGTTTTGGTAAGAGTTTGCAATGCTATTCTGCCGCTGTGATGCGAATGTTGTCTTTCCTACTTTATAGCTTGAGCCATAGAATGGCTTTTGGTTAAGGTTTGTATTTGCAGTGTTCCACTTTCGGGGAACGGTACGCCCGTACCCAGCGCCATTTGGCGGTCGTACTACTGTGGCTGTCGCATGCACACTGTACTTGGAACCGTAGAATGGTCTTTGATAGTGACTTATCCTACTTATCCTTGGGACATTCCTATTTCTAGGAACATTGTAACTGTTCCCAATGCCATTCTGTAGTTGAAATGCTGAGGTTTTCTCTCCCATTTTATAACCGGAACCATAGAATGGTGTTTGGTTAACGTTGATTCTCTGAACGTTCCATTTTCGGGGAATGTTATTTCTGTTACCAATACTGCTCTGGAGTCGCACTACCGCTGTTGCCTTTTGCACTCCGTATCTTGGGCTATATAGTGGGCTTTCGTAAACATTCGATTTTCCCGTGTTCCATTTTTGAGGAATATTGTGCCTACTCCAATGACTATTCTTGGGTTGTACTACCATCGCCGGCGTTTGCAATTTTTGTCTGGCACCATAAAATGGTCTCGGATAAAGATTTGATTTTGGTATGTTCCAGTTTTGAGGAATATTTGGTCCGTTCCCAATATAATTCTGTGGTCGTTCTGCTGTGGCTGAAGCCGTTTGCGTTTCATATTTGGGGCCATAAAATGATCTTTGATAAATATTTGTTTTTGGCGCATGCCATGGTAGAGGAGCAGGACCCCAAATCTTGTCACCACTTTGGACTTGCCATGCGGAGGTCGCCAACAAACAAAGGCGAAACATCAACCACAAACTTGACAACAAACAAGTCAGCCTCATTTTTACAAGATTCCCACTTGGTTAGCAGACATTATAGTGCCGACATTTGAGGTTCACCATGATCTCTTTGAGGCTTACAGCTGGGAGAACTACGCAACCATGACCTCATCTGGTTGTGTGCCGGAAGGCGTGGCTAAAAGAGAAGTAATTTATGCACCACCTGATTGAAGGAGCCACTGGACGTCCCACATATGTCAAAGTTTGCTTGTATTATGCGATTGGCTCATAACATCGCAGTTTTCATGCGCAAACGATCAGTGAGAGAAAACACGCTGGGTGGCAGCTGGGCAATTTATGAATTTTACAAGTTGTATGGCAATGGTGAGATGTCGCAGTTTTGTTTGCGTGTGTTTCGAAAGAAACTGTTGTACTCCGTTGGCAGTCAAAGAAAGCACTTGAATTGTAATGCATTATCAAAGTTGGAGTTGAGTCGCTATTTTGAAAAGCTCATGTGCAGATCGTCATTCCTTTATTTTTTTCTGACGCCAACGGTCCAGTTAAGTCACTTTGCTATTTCCAAGTTGACACTGAACTGCGATTTAACATATCAGTGACATCAGCCTTTCTTAATTTAAGTGTTGCCTTACCGAGTTGGGTTAGCCCGGTATTAGGCTCCGTCTAAGCTATGCTGGAAAAATTGGAAAACGGAGGTTTCACTTTATGAAAATGCATCAAATCTTTTCCGTTCACACTACGCCGGAGGAATATAAAAACGTAACAATCACCGATCATTTTGGATTTGTGTTTGAGGAAAACTGGGTCAGGAAAATCACGTGATTATCGTGATGCCATCGTTTTCGAAGAAAAGCTGCGTTTTCAAAATGTAGTCCATCCACACGAAAGCGAAAAGCGCGTGTTTTTAACGTCTGCGGTATAAAGATTGTTTTCAAAAAGCTCCGTTTACGTGACGGATTAATGTGGGCGGTAGGCCTGACCGTTGAAACTAAGCTGCGCCTTCAATTCCTCCGGCATAGTATGCGCGGGGTCTTAACTTTGCATCTAGAACCAAAGCAAAACTCGTGAAATTCGTTCTTACAGTGGTCAGGAGTGAGTAGATGAGATCCCAAGGTGTTGAATGATTCGATTGAAAACTATTGAGCATTATTTAAACCCTCGCAGTGGACCTTACTGTTTCATCTAGGGTTGACATTTTTCTGCAGTGTAACAACTCCTAAAGTTGTCGAAACATATCTCGGTATCAGCACTAAATTTGATACAAGAAAACCAGTTAACATTCAAATGTTGCATAATAGTTTAAGGAAAAAGTTGAATTACACCATTGATAAGACTGCAACCCCTCACCCCTGGAGAAGTTCCATGGCCTGCTGTGTCTTAGTTTAGTTTAGTTATTTTTAATTATAAGAAACCCCAAAACATGCAGGGTCAAAGCGACCTTAATCCCAGCCTGTGAGAAGGCGTGGGCAAGGCAACAATAATTTCTGAAAGGGGAAAAAAACCTTAGTTGGTAGTGGTATTTTTGATGTTAGTTCTAAGTTTAAACTCAGTTTTAATCTCACGCATTTAACTTTTATTACTTATGTAATTTAAACATTTAATGTGTATTTTAGACTTTCATTTTTAGAGGACCCTTCTGAAAACCACCTGGAGGCGAATGGAGGCCACCTCTTAAAATATTGATCTATTATTCATTTATAGTTTATTATTATGCATGCTAACCATCATCCTGGAAACTCCTGGAATGGGTTGTTTGAAAGGCGGATAACGCTATCCACAGGATAAATCAATTTCCATTTTATAGCGTGGTTTGTCTTGTTAACACTTGTCCAGAGAAGAGCGATTTATCCGGTGGATAGCGTTATCCCGTTTTCGAACAATTGGGGCCTGATGTTTACAAAATACGCATGTTCAAGGCACACTATGTTCAAGGTGACCTTAATCCCAGCCTGCGAGGAAGGCGCGCTATAGGCCACAATAATCTCTGAAAATGGCAAAAAAGGAAACAGCAAATGTATCGACCAGATTATTTATTTGCTGGTCTCCATAAAACAAGACTTTTCATTACCATAACGTGTTAATGCAGCACGAAAATTGGCATTTTCTCTTTTTGCGTCAAGATTCTATAGTTCTAAGTTTGGAACAGTAAGAGTGAGCCATTATGTTGCTTGTATTGAGTATGCATCAAAGGTACAACATATGTCAAAAGAAGTAATCGATGAATTTGAGTCTTTTAATTACTGACCATCCAAGAAAGATTTTATTTTTGTTACTTAGACAGAACTTTTGCTGGTACGTTCACGCAAAAAAAGACCTTAAAAACAATCGGGCGTAGTTTTTCATTGAGCATAGGCCAATTTCACGAACTTACATTTATCTATCGGTATCTACTGATGGTATTAACCAGCAGGAGTAGAAGCCTGACCAAAGGAAAACCAGGCCCACAATTATCATAAATGACATTTTTTTAGTATATATTTTGGGTGCCGGAAGTAGGCAATACTGCCGATACAAGTAATCCCCTGGGTAATTACCCTGGTTAAAGGAAATTTCGGAGTGACCTCGGCGGGGTTTGAACTCACGACCTCGGATTAGATGTACCGATGCTCTACCGACTGAGCTACGAGGACGGGAGCAGGTCGGGATGATTGAGATAGTAACTTATTATCAATGATCATTATGTAGCTTCTCTCAATGTTCCAGTTTCATAATGGTTGGCTTCGTTTGATACCAAATGGGTTTGATCGCTTGGATTTGGAGAAACTGCACCGTAGATTGTAAACACGGACATCTCGTTTAGGGTTGGGTGCTGAAAGTTAATACAACAAAAGCTGGCTGAAGTGAAAAGCCAAAAGACGTTTAGGGTTAACGGCATTTGCCATTTATTTTTTTTCCATACATCATGAGGAGTAAACAAATATTCTATGATATTCATTCCCTTTCGTTACAGAGTATGTCCTGTAATAAATATTAGATAAATGTTGTCCAACAGACTAGCTGCTTTTTGAATTGTATACATGTATAAATGATAAAATACTTGATGAATATGATTTAGGAATTTGGGTAAAATTGGCAGTTACGACCAGATTAAAATAGACACCTTTATCATTTAATAATATAATATTTAAACATTTTCACTAACTTAAGGACGTTCGCGCCCAAAATTTCCAACGTACAGATTTTTTTAAAACTTTGACTGCAGGTAGAAAATGATAAGATTAGATTAAAAATGTAAAAAAAATCGGGGGTCACCGAACTCGTTTTGAAGATAAGGCGTAGCACAGACCATAGCATTTCTAGGATTTCCAGTCATTTGAGGCGATTCTGGCCGGATTCATTACTATCGGCATATATTTAAGTTGAAGAATCATATCCAAGTTATGTGTGTTTAACACAGCATATATAGGCCTATTTAATAGATCTTTGCTACATATGCCATTAAATCAACTAGAATTAGCCTTAAAAAATACAACTTCTAAGTTACGCACACCTGTATCCATGTACCTATTCGACCCTATTTGAATAGTATATGATAAATAATTAAAACCTCCCACGTACAGGTTTTTTTTGTCTTTTAGTATAATGGAAAGAATCAGAAAAGGAAGTGATCTGCCGAAAAAAACAGTGGGGCTCACCGAGCAGCCAATAAAAATATTCGCACACAAAGTTAATGCAAAGGTCATGAGCTCTATACTTTGTTGAATTTTCGAGTCGGTGCGCGCGCTTGAAAATGACGTGGCACGCGCGCGACCAATGAATAGCGTGCGCACTAGAGATGCGCAGTAGCAATGGGCGCTAACGTCCTTAAGTATAATATTAAAGATTAACACCCTCAGCGAGTGAATTATCGGGATTTACCTGCACAAGTTCACTAACAATGAACGAGAAATTTCAATACCGCATGAGGCTTTGCCAAGTGCGGTACTGAAAATTTCGAGTTCGTTGATAGTGAACGAGTAGATCCCGATAATTAATTCAAGCAATAAGTGTGTTAACATTTTTATTATTCCAATTGAATGCACTGCAAAAAAAAAAAAAAATTGGAAAACTTTGAGTCAGCTGAGGCCATGGTGTAATGACAGTGGTGTGCTGAATTTACACCACGGCTATAAATGACGTCAAGGAGGTTGTTTCATCACAACCCAGTATCATGTGGTAAAACTCAGCCAATCCGTACAGGGTATGAAAGTTGAAGAATAATTATGCACAATGTTATAATAATGAACAATACACTTCATTTTCATTTTCAGACTATGAACTTGTCCAACAGCATCAAAAGGCATGTACATGTATTTCCTTGGCATTTGATGACTTATGAGAGCAGGAGAACTTTCACTGTCCATAATAATATTCATGACTACTTGCTGACCATGGTTATTTGTTTGAGTTGTACATGTACGTGAACATAGAAACACAGTCACTGGCAGTGTTCTAATAATCAAAACCTAAGAGACTTTATAAGCCAACTTGAGATGTTTGAAATGTGATGTTATTACAAGGACAGCCAAAACTATTTTAAGGATTATGACACGATTGCGTGACAGCATAAATTTAACAGAAATCATTAATTTAAAAGCAGATAATCTAAGTTTATTGAGGCCGAACACTAGAGCTGTTTTGATTGTTGCACCTGTAATGAGTTCTCACAAAGAACTGAATGTGTCATGAACACAGTACTTTACCAATAAATAGCTATAATAGGGACTTGTAGCAGGGAATTGTCCCAAAAGTTCAAACTGGTTTAAATTCATGGGTTTAGTGGCAGGGACCAAAGTTAGTGCCTACGACTAGATTTTGAACCAAAACTGGCCAGTTTACATGATGGGACTTGTCCCTGTGACTTGTTGCAAGGACTTGTCGCAGAAACTTGTCCCCTCATGTGTGCCAACCTTAATAAAATATCCTGGTCAGAGGAATTACCACCAAAAAATTGTTTTTGATATATTGACTGACTGACCAACTGGGTGAGTGAATTATCTCTTCCCAACTAAATGTATAACTCATTCTATAGCTACACTATGCCAGCTATCACTCATTACCAATTAACAATTAGATTATGAGCTCGAGATTTCTATGAGGTGATAGTTGATGAGGCCGAAGGCCGAATCAACTATCACCTCATAGAAATCGAGAGCGAATAATCTAATTGTTTTGGTAGAATTCTTTCTAAAGTTTACTTCAAATAAGGGTTTCCAATTATTTCTCGTCGTATTATTAAACTTTGCGCCTTAAAAAGATCGCCTGGATTGAATTGGCATTTAACATTGAAGTGTGTACGTTCGCGCATCATTTTTTTCAATAATTTCAACTTTTTTTAAGCCAAGGAATCGTCAATGTCCTTCGTTTAGTCT
Source organism: Platygyra sinensis (assembly GCA_019787425.1). Classification (NCBI taxonomy): domain Eukaryota; kingdom Metazoa; phylum Cnidaria; class Anthozoa; order Scleractinia; family Merulinidae; genus Platygyra; species Platygyra sinensis. The sequence goes on along the minus strand of JAHPZR010045064.1, from coordinate 5,746 downwards.
TCTCAGGATTTTAATTATCCACTTTCGTCAAAATTTTCCTCCAAAACTTTGGCAAAACAAAAACACGTCGCCATTTCGTAGACGAGCTCCAGCCACTGCACACTAATGGCTGATAGTGTGCAATGGCTCAGCCAATCAGATTACAGCATTTGCATTAGTATACGAGTAGAATTCTACTAATAATTATTAGAGAACAGCCAAGAAAGCACACAAAACTTCTTAAAATAATAAGTTATTTTTAAAGGAAATGAATTTGTGGAATACCTCTCAAGGTACATGTATGTACACTGAAGCCTGGTTCACTCTTTTGAGTTAAGCTCAAACATAAACAAAAGAAAAAGGATGTTCACAGTATCAACAAGTCACAACACTGGAGAAACAAAATGGCCAGGGTTGAATTCTTGCACTTATGCTTGTACTTATTTCATGCCACCTCCCACTTGCGAAATAAGCATAACATACATACATACATACTTTATTCGTCCCATAACACCAGTGGAATAAGCATAAGCAAGGGAAAATGTCTCTAGTTTTTGCACTTATGGTTGTGGTCATTTCACCTTGGTGCTCACTCATTTTCTTGTGCTCATGTTTGGACTTACACTTCTGCTCATCTCACAATTGTGAACCAGGCTTAACACTCCTTTGAGTTTTAAAATTGAGACACATCCCTTCCCCATATAAATGTTCTCATCCAATCAAACGGCACCTGAAATCTTGACCTCCAACTGCCCAGCTTAGTAAAGTACACTGATCTCCAAAGAATCCATGACTTGAAGCCTTGCAACTTGCTTGTGGGAAAATCAGCCAAGCCCTGATAATCTCCAAGATAGGCCAGCATGCCAATATTCTTCCAGGAGAAAGGCTCCACCTCGGAGTCTTTCCCTTGTGTTATTAGTCCCAAGGACTTTGCCACATAACTGCCCTCACGTTCTGCAACTTGTGCAGTGCAGGGATAGGGGCTGGTTTCAATAAAGGAGCAGTCACCAATGGCAAATATGGATCCATCACTGATTCCTTTCACTCTGAGGAATTGATCGACCAGTAGCTGACTGTTATTGTTCTTTGGAAGATCAACTGAAGCTTGAAAAAATGATTAACATAAATTATAAGAGCTCAAATAGTTGGGAGACTAGAATACTAGTCCATTACCCTGACAGTATGACCCCCCCCCCCCTTCTATTTTCAAGTTTTTTGTGTCAAATGTTTTCCATTTACTAAAATCATTCCTTACCAGAGGAATTAGCACTTTTTACCACAATTGCAAGTAATCTCGCAATCTGATTGGCTAATTTGCCGTGGTAAATAAGAGTCCCTATCACGCTGCTCGCGTCAATGTGTCACGCAATGCCTTTTTCAGCTCGCGCTCTGAAAAAAAACATTTTCTTTGACGTTGATATTGTGGTAAAGAACAAATCGAAATGTGGTTTTTCGTGGTGTGTACTCTTATCGATAACGAGTACGCGTCATTACTCTTTTCCCAAGCATTTTTTTCGAATTGTTTCTGCATATTAAGCGAGTTTGCAAACGTTTTTGAAAAGTCTGACGCGTACAAGCAGCTCATTTGCATAATGCAGCGCATGCACTTTCAAATCCGAGTCGGTGTTTTCAATCGTCAAGATAAAGATTTCGTTTCTTTGATATTGTGGTAAAAAACAAATCGAAAGTGGTTTAGCGTGGTATATAGTCTTATCGACAACGATACGCGTCATCACAGTGGTCAAAATTTGTTGCGGACTCACTCGGCTGCGCCTCGTGAGTCCACAACATTTTGACCACTGTGATGACGTGTATCGTGGTCAATAAGACTATATACCACGCTAAACCACTTTCGATTTGTTAATAGTTCAATGAGTCACACATCTTGTACCTGACATCTTCCCTTTCCAATTCTCACTTAAAAAACATTTTTATTACTTTTGTAATAGCTATAAAAATTTTAACCAAAGACAACTTTAGGGATTAAGTATCAGTTCAACTTTTGAACGTGTTTGTTTCTTTGAGATGATGGGATCTCACTGGATGGATTACTATCCACACAGAAAACAGAAACAGTTTTTACTTACCAGTAACCGTTTCTAACCTTTAGTTAGTTAGTAGTAGTACTTTTAACACTAGTTCAAGTTTTAAACCTTAGGTTTAGTCTCACATTTTAGCTTTTATTGGTTCTGTATTTTATAGAGATTTAATGCATATTTTAGACTTTAAGGTTTTGAAGGACCCTCTTGAAAACCACCTCAAGGTAATTTTAGTATTATGCCTTCTAACTGTTATCCAGCCTTCGAACAAGTGGTGCCTGCTGTTTACTTAGCAAAGATCTTTATTCATTGTTTACAACACTCAATATCTCATGAAATCTTGCCATCACACAGAAAGCTTAGTATAACTTGACTAAATATTCTTCAGGTTTTTTTTTCTCTACTTTAGTCAGACACAGTGTGAAATTGATAAAGATGTATGCCATTTTAGTGTCTCCTCTGTCTCTATTAGCTTTACACATGATAAGAGAGGTATTTGAACCAAGCCCTGGACATTTTATTGTTTAGTCAGTGACCCCCATAACACCAGCTGGCATAAAGGGTGGCAATTATACTGTTTGCTTACCAGTAAATTGTCTTGGAGCAAGCCCGGTAGACCACACAACCAACCACATGGCATTATTGTACCATCTTGCAACCTGATGTGATCAGCATGCACTTCTGTCACACTACTTTGTAGAAGATCAAACTGGTCTCTCTGCCTCATCTTTTTTCTGCAAAAGTTCGGAGCTTTTCATCAAAAGATGGCAGGATCTGCCTTGCTTCAATCAATGTCACGCTGACGTTGGCCTTCTCATGGACATATAGCCTTGTGACATCCTGCTTCACAAAGTCGTATAACTCTGCACCAAACTCCACCCCTGTTGGACCACCCCCAACTATCACAAAGTGTAGCAGGCGCTTCTTCTCCTCTTCAGCGACGCCAGGTTGCAAAGCCAGTTCGAAGTTTTTGAGAATTTGATTCCTAATCTGTCTTGCATCTGCAATTTCTTTGAGAAAGAATGCATGTTCGTAAACTCCCGGGACGCCAAACGTGTTGCTAACGGCGCCTACTCCGATGACTAATTTATCGTACTGCAAATTGTACCTGTCACCGTTCAAAGCACTTTTGCAGACAATTGTGCGTTCGTGTGGACGCAACTCAACGGCCTCTGCAAGGTGAAAATGGTGTTCGTCTCGAAATCCCGTGTTTCTAATCGGCTCTATGATGCTTCGAAATTCTAACGTTCCCACAGTTGTACTGCACAGTAATGGCGTGAAAAGGAAGTGGTTTCGCGGACTGACAACGATAACATCAAACAGTTTTTGTTGATTTGTTTGAGCACGCTGTAGCTGCCCCAACCGGTGCCTAAAATGACCAAGCGCTGTCGATTGCTTTCTTTCTCTTGCATGCTTTGTAGCGCAATCGCAGCCGTTCGAAGGCTCCTGGTCGCCAGCAATCGACAAAGGCTTAATTTAGTCTTGACTGAGAAAAGCATGACAGAAAGCCGCTCACGAGAACCTTCAACACTCGGCATGCGCCATCTTGAAATGACGAGAGTTTGGGGGTGGAGTGGGAACTAGAAAATGAATACGAAGTTTGTCGTGGAGGAGAGAATCGTGGAGGGTTTCCAGCCCCATCTGAAATTTTCCCAATTTTCCAGGCCACGCCCCATTTCAGACCTGAGCCAAAATTCGAGAATACGAATTTCAGACCAAAAGAACTAAAAAACCATACTCTTTCGGGACCTTTGAAGCCGCACATATCTATATAGCTGTCATGGGCTTATTGTTAAGACTTTTTGTTAATTGACTTATGTACCAGGATTTTATGATTTTGTTAATGTTGAGTCAATGTAAGGCGCAGATGAAAATTCCTGGATTGATATTTGCGCAATACAAATCAATAAATATTATTATTAACATTATTATTATTAATGATATAGCCCATAAGACGTTAGGGTATAAGAGTAGAACTTTGTAGAGATTTGGTTATTATTCATTCAAAATATTTCCCCGTTTCCGATTGGTTAAAACCGTACGCATAATTCACCTTATTATTCAACAAATTGTAACACTATCCAAATATGGTCATGATGCTCTCGATATCTGTCATCCGTAGGTAACAGATATTTACATTGTAACAATTATCCTGCGAAATCGCGCGGAATATCGTCTGATACTTAGCCGGCGAGGCCGTATGCCGAGTCGGCTAAAATCAGACGATATTCCGCGAGATTGAGCAGGATAATTGTTTTATTATTCAACAAATTGATGACAAAATTGATTTCCAAGCTCGTAACATTTTTAAACCTTTCTGTCGATATTTTTTCACTTCACTTCCCACGTACGAAGCTACGTATATCGCCGGATATCTACAGATGACAGATATCGAGAGCATCATGACCATATTTGGATAGTGTTACAATTTGTTGAATAATAACGGGCGATTTCGCAGGATAATTGTTAAATAACCAGCTGCTGTTGAACAAATATTGAACCAATGACGTCAAAAGTGCAGCCCACTGCAGATTATTGAACCGTTGACCGAGAAAACCTGGGGACGAGGTTGTGTTATTTTTGGTGAACGGAAAAACAAAGAGCGAAATTAAGAATGGGAAAATATTTTGAATGAATAATATGAGCAATTATTGAATTCGGTTTTTCGTAGGATATGAAGAATTCTGCAGATGTCGGAGGGTGTTATCCACCTCGGACTTCGGCCTCTGTGAATAACACCCTCCTTGATCTGCAGAATTCTGACAACAGAGAATTCTTCATATTCTACTCAGCCTCATTCAGTAATTGCATATATGCACTAGTTGTACCTCAATACCGGATGCGGTGCGATTTCCTGTCGCGGGAAGGAAGTACTTCTTCGAGATTCCAGGGTTGTTGCTTAGTTTCAGATACGTGTATCGGACGCAGGAAGGACGTTATTAAAGATTTCAGCAAAACTACAAAACCGCACCAGATAATGTGAAAACAATTTTTTTTTCGTTCACATGGCTTGGACTTCCTCTTCCACCCCATGGCGAGGTAGTTATTAGAATAATTATTTGGTGGGATCAATCACACCCGGCATGGTCCCAGCAAGAAACCCAAATTTCCACTCCCCATTTTCCACACTCCACACTCCGCACTCCACATAATCCACCGAACCCCTCATTAGCGATCTTTGACCCATCCATCCACCTATCACTCCATGAGCCTCCGGTGTAATTTTATATTGTTTTTCCTGGTTGCTAATGAACTGTGAATAAAAGCGAAAGTTCAAGAGCAAAACAAAACGTGAAATTTCCCGCGACTCGCCCGCGGCTTTATTTGACGACGAGTGATTGACAGGTTGGACAACAAAGGGTACGTTTCAGTCTCTTGACTCCCCGTATGCTGAGAAGAAACTGTCCGGTATACAACAAGCAAGTCATCGACGTTTTGGATTGTTTGCTGAGAGCTAATCTTTATTCAGATGTCCATCCATTCAAAGAGGAAACTTTGATTGCATCTGATGTTGTTTGAAGAACGAGGAGGGTGACTTTGATCGAGGATGCAAGAAATCATCTCAAGGTGACATTCGAAGGTAAGAACGATTTCGCTGCAACGCTTCTATCGAACTACTAAAATTATATGGCTAAAACTTTATCGTTTTACTTTGTCAGTCATAAACCTATTACTTTCCAAATTTGTCGACCTCTTAACCATTCATTGGTGCAAAAGACGAAAATCAT
>JAHPZR010045063.1:0-16336 GCA_019787425.1 Platygyra sinensis | reverse complement strand
CATTCATTCCAGGTTTACCGGCATCAACTACAGTACTGGCCCCAGTTGTTCGAAAGGTGGATAACTCTTTCCACCGGATAAATCACTATCCAGTGGATAGCGTGGTTTGTTTTGTCAATACTTCATCGCGGAGAATGCCTGGACATCATTGATTATTCATAACCGATGAAGCGGCAAATTTTAATATATGCGTGCCATGAAATGCCCTGAATAAGAGAAGAAAGGCCCCAAATTGGCGCGCTCGGGTTGATAAAACTTACTTTTATGACTTCCACGAGTTATAACTTCAACTTTCACGCGCGGCTTTTTGAAGAAGAAGGCTGTACCGTCAATTCAAGCTGATAAGGAAGTGGATATAGCAGGTATAAGGACCGGCCTTTTGCGCTTAAAAATGGGCAAAAATCGGCCATTTTTAGTATGTAGGCCGTTTTCAGAAGCGATTTTCAGACAATCTTAACGGCCTTTCCAACTTTCACGCACGGTAAATGAAAAATGGCTCTTTTCTAAAACAAACCCCGTTTCGACCTTGAAAATTGGTCTACAGGAACCTTCGGCCTTTTTAGTTTGAAAACTATCTGTCCGAGTTGTACATATGAATGTTGTGCCGCGTAGCACTGGGAACACAAATAGTGGAACCAGAGAATTAACTCTGAAGTGTAAATTATAGTGCTACTTAAACCCATGAATAACCCACTGGGCGTTAGCCCTAGTAAAGGGAAACAGGGAACCACACGAGGCAAAGAAAAAATCTTTTGACCTCGGTGGGAATCGAACCCACGACCTCCGGAATAGATCTACCGTTACTCTGCCGACTGAGCTACAAGGTCGCACAGAGAAAGTCGGGGACGATTTTAGATGGTGAATCGCGGCGAAGAGAAAGTAAGGGTACATATGAATGTTGTGCCGCGTAGCACTGGGAACACAAATAGTGGAACCAGAGAATTAACTCTGAAGTGTAAATTATAGTGCTACTTAAACCCATGAATAACCCACTGGGCGTTAGCCCTAGTAAAGGGAAACAGGGAATCACACGAGGCAAAGAAAAAATCTTTTGTCTTGCGACTACTATCTGTCCGAGTTGTGTTTGAAAATGGCGCGTTTTCAATGGAAGAGCTATTGTCTTAAGCAGACCTCTGCATAACAAAGGCTGTCAAAACTAACAATACCCATTCAGGAAAACGACTTAACTGTAAAATATTCACAATTACCGCCATATTCAAAGTATTTGGTCGGCGCAGCTGATTCATTCGAATCATTGTCGCGCAATGAACAAGGAAAGCGAAACCGCAGGTGATCGCGAGTTCTTTTTAAATCTCGTCGAAACCCCGATCCATGCCCTGCTTATCAAAATAGCTCCTCCGTTTGTCAACGAAGTTAATCCCATTTTTCACTTCCAACTAAACGGCGAAACTCTTTGGAGATTGAGACAAGTTTGTGGACAGACAAGCACAGCGTTTCAGCTTCTACAATCAAGTATTCTGCGTCTTGGCTACCGATTAACGGAATCTGCTGGCGAGCGTCTTGGAAGTGCTTTAGCCGAAAGTATCAGGCGGTTTCGAAAAAAGAATCAACGTCCAAATCACGACGAAACGTAAACAAATGCGAGGAATAAGAGCAGGCACATAGAGATCATCACCAGCGCCCGATCAAGAGTAGCCGCGCTGTGTTCATATTTTGCGCAGATAAGCGGTAAAAGCGGTCGATGGTTTTCAAAGTTTTTTAAATAATATGAGCGGCCATCGATCGATCAACGAACTTTGTTTGAGTGCGTTGCTTTGTGAAAGTGACAAGTGAATAACGAACAACACTACTGACTCGCGTAAGTAAACAAATATGTTGATAATTAACCGCTCTTTAACTGCGCAAATGTTTAATAAAGAGGTTTAACAGGCGGTACGAACACGGCGAACAAAGAATGCGCTGGGTCATTTTCAAAGACATTCGTTCGAAAGCGTTCCAAGAACAACCCCGTCTGTTAGTTTTCTTTGAATCAGCTCGGTCTGGTGCAACAAAGCAAACTCTTTCCAAACGAGTAGAGGGGGTAAGTTTCTAAAGAAACTATGGTGCTGCGTCGGTGGGAGTATTACAGGATAATTTGGTTTTATCAACTGAGTTGATAATGTGAATTAGCCACCGTAAAGAGGTTCGAAAGCTTACGTTTCGAGCGCTAGCCCTTTGTCGGAGCGAATCGAGGAATTGTGGGTTGTGTGTGGTTTATATAGAGAATTATGGAGCTACGCTATTGGTTGGTGCCTGGCAACGTGAAAAAACAACAGAATAAATTAGTTGAATGAAAAGCGTTCGTTGATACCGTGAGGATTAACAGTGCCGATTTGAAAAATAAATTTTTGTTCTAGAGTTTTGCGGCTTTCTGTGCCTCCTTGATGTAGGGGGAGAGGCCACAGACCGCCATATGTTGCTTCGAATGATTCGGCAGATTAAAGTGTCTAGCGACCGGTTTAGATGCGTTTTTTGTCGTCTTTCTCAACGTCGCGAAGATGTTCTCGGAATCGGTCACCTAGTCGTCTACCTGTTTCGCCGATATATAACTTTTTGCAGAGAGTGCAAGTTATACATTAGATGACATAGGCTGAGGTACAGGTAAAATGATCAGTGATTTTAATAGATCGCTTGGGCCCCGACAATTTCTCAACGTTACAAATGAGAGGACATGTTTTGCATCGTGCACGTGCACATTTAAAGGTACCGGGTTGTTCACTCGTTTGGAAAGAACTTCTGACTAAAAAGTTACCTATGTTTTTGTCGCGTTTAAATGAAATTAATGGTGGTTGCGAAAAGATTCTACCAGTATCGGGATCATTTTGAAGTAATTTAAAGTTTTTGAGAATGATGGATTTTACTGCGTGGTTGTGAGGGTGAAATGTGAGAGTGAATGGAATTCTATTATTATTCTCCTTCTTAGACGTTTGTAGTGCTGACTGCCGATCGATTTGTTGGGCGTGATGATGGCCTGCTTGAACAACAGAGGCAGGATAGCCACGTTTGTCGAAAAACTCGCACATTTCCTCTGATTTTAAGGAAAAATCAGAGTCTTCACTACAAAGACGGCGAAGTCTAAGAAACTGAGAATAAGGAATGGACATGTGATGGATGTAAAGATGAATACAACAAATAACTATGAGAATCTGTGGGTTTGTAGTGCACACTGGTGCATAAACCGTTGCCTTCGACAGAAACTTTAATATCTAGAAATGCTAAAGAAGTGTCGGAAATTTCCCAGGTATATTTAAGAGCCGGATGAAACGAATTAACAGCAGTTATAAATTGATTGAGTTCCTCGCTGGTGGCGGAAGTTGCGCCGACACAGTCGTCAATGTAGCGACGATAGAGGTCAGGTTTGGGGCCGTTGTATTGATTGAAAAATTGGTGTTCAATATAGCCTACGAAAAGGTTGGCGTAGCTGGGTCCCATTTTGGTACCCATGGCCACCCCATTGATTTGTTTATAATAACTGTCAGCGAATGAAAAACAGTTTAGTGTTAAAACTAGTTCAGCCAGGCGGAGCAATGTTTCCGAGCTTGGTTCCTTAACAGTACGTAAATCGAAAAAATGTTTGAGGGCTAGAAGACCTTCGCCATTAGGGATGACGGTGTAAAGAGATGTAATATCCATAGTGAAAATAAGTTTGTCTTCGCCCAGGAAATTGAAATCGCGAAAAATTTGGAGTGCGTGTTGACTGTCTTTAACATATGACGGTAAAGATCTGACGATAGGTGCCATAATTTTGTCTAAATAGCTAGAAATGAGTTCGGTAGGGCAACTACACGCAGAGACAATAGGTCGGCCTGGGTTGTTAGGTTTGTGAATTTTAGGTAAAAAGTAAATACATGAAGTTCTAGGAGTGGTGATGATCAGATTAGTAGCAGTAGCCGGCAACTCTTGTTTGACTATAAGGTCGTTAATAGTGCTCTTGACAATTTGTTGGTTATTGGAAGTGAGATCTTTATCGACTTTAGCATAAAAAGAGGTGTCAGAAAGTTGCCGCAAAGCTTCTTTTTGGTAGAGGTTGGCCCGCCAAACAACTAAAGCGCCGCCTTTGTCGGCCGCTTTAACAATTATGTCTTTGCGCTTACTAAGATTTTGTAGCGCCGCCCTCTCTTCCGGAGAAAGGTTGGAAAATTTGGTGTTACGATTGAAATTTAGTTTATTGATGTCATGACGGCATTTATTTATTGATGCGCAACTTCCTTCACCAGAGAGGAACTCAATCAATTTATAACTGATGTTAATTCGTTTCATCCGGCTCTTAAATATACCTGGGAAATTTCCGACACTTCTTTAGCATTTCTAGATATTAAAGTTTCTGTCGAAGGCAACGGTTTATGCACCAGTGTGCACTACAAACCCACAGATTCTCATAGTTATTTGTTGTATTCATCTTTACATCCATCACATGTCAAGAATTCCATTCCTTATTCTCAGTTTCTTAGACTTCGCCGTCTTTGTAGTGAAGACAAACGTGGCTATCCTGCCTCTGTTGTTCAAGCAGGCCATCATCACGCCCAACAAATCGATCGGCAGTCAGCACTACAAACGTCTAAGAAGGAGAATAATAATAGAATTCCATTCACTCTCACATTTCACCCTCACAACCACGCAGTAAAATCCATCATTCTCAAAAACTTTAAATTACTTCAAAATGATCCCGATACTGGTAGAATCTTTTCGCAACCACCATTAATTTCATTTAAACGCGACAAAAACATAGGTAACTTTTTAGTCAGAAGTTCTTTCCAAACGAGTGAACAACCCGGTACTTTTAAATGTGCACGCGCACGATGCAAAACATGTCCTTTCATTTGTAACGTTGAGAAATTGTCGGGGCCCAAGCGATCTATTAAAATCACTGATCATTTTACCTGTACCTCAGCCAATGTCATCCACTGTATAACTTGCAATCTCTGCAAAAAGTTATATATCGGCGAAACAGGTAGACGACTAGGCGACCGATTCCGAGAACATCTTCGCGACGTTGAGAAAGACGACAAAAACGCATCTAAACCGGTCGCTAGACACTTTAATCTGCCGAATCATTCGAAGCAACATATGGCGGTCTGTGGCCTCTCCCTACATCAAGGAGGCACAGAAAGCCGCAAAACTCTAGAACAAAAATTTATTTTTCAAATCGGCACTGTTAATCCTCACGGTATCAACGAACGCTTTTCATTCAACTAATTTATTCTGTTGTTTTTTCACGTTGCCAGGCACCAACCAATAGCGTAGCTCCATATTTCTCTATATAAACCACCCACAACCCACAATTCCTCGATTCGCTCCGACGAAGGGCTAGCGCTCGAAACGTCAGCTTTCGAATCTCTTTACGGTGGCTTATTCACATTATCAACTCAGTTGATAAAACCAAATTATATTTCCAAACGGTCGTTTTCCTCTCGCGCAGCGATATTTTAGGGCGCGCGATTTCAGCTTTCTTTAATACGGATCAATAATAAATTTTTATAACCAGTTTTGTTTTCCCTCGCGTAATTTTCTCAGAGAGCGGTAAATTTACATTTGAGTGGTGCGAACAGGCTAAATAATAGCGAAAACAATATACGGAAAGTTTATTGTTCCACTGCTCCGCCTTCTTCAAGTTAATGAGCGACGCCATATTCCCTACGGGAAAAAGCACGCGTTAATCTTAACCAATGAGACTCGCCTCCTGGGCTTAATTTGAATAACTATAGGTAATATGACAGACCTAAGAACTGCAAGTAAATGTCCCGAGAACAATAGGCATTCTCCGCGATGATCCAGTTGATAGCGATTTACCCGGTGGATAGCGTTATCCAGCCTTTGAACAACTGAGGCCTGGTTATCAGTGTGTCACAGTGTGCTTATAAGCAAGTCTATTGGTTCTGAGTTGACACTTTAAGAGTTAGGACTCACCCATAAGCTAGATCCATGTACACAACAGTCTAACCACATGCAGATTAGGCTCAGTCTTTAGCAATGGGTGTTTTAGTGCGCACATGATTCTCTCCACCCTCAGAGCTGGGTGCTAGTAGGGTGGAGAGGATTGCTACATACAGACTTGCTAAATTAAAATTCACCCACATCACAGCGCACCTAGAATAGTCCTAGCTATGCTATTTACCCGATAAATCACTATTTCTCGGATAGTCTGTTGATACTTTTCCTTAACACTTGCCCTGTGGAAACCACCCTTTGTAGCAACTTTTCACTTTTTTCCCAGCCAAGGTGCAGTCTGTCCCACCATAAATTTTAGTGTTGCTGAAGGTGATTTCAAGTACAAGTTTGTTCAGGTTTTCCTTCTAATTTTTGGTTTTCACAGTAGTGGTGAAAGGCAAGTTTGAAGCTCATTTTGTGGTAAAGAAAACGTTACGTTTGAACGAGCCAAGTTCAAGCTGACAAGCCAACAAGATGGTGAGTCAGTAGATATTTCATAACAGATTTTTATTGTCTTGTTGAATACTACGAATCTAGATCACTAAGAGACGATCTCACCCAAGACGGAATCGTGGTAGGAATAAATGACAAGAAGCTCTCTGAACAACGGCAACTGGATTCTAAGCTCACTTTGGAGGAGGCAACTACAAAAAAACAGGCAGTTGAAGAAAGTTAAAAAAGCAACAACCACTAGAAGGGCAAAAGAAGAAGAAAAAAAGAAACCCCCCCTAGCAAGATCCCTGAAGAGCAATGTTTAAGGTGCCTGTCGACTACACCCAAAGAGTCTATGCCAAGTATTCCAAATTAGGACATTGCACAAAGGCAAGCAAATCTCAATCAGACAAGCGAGAGAAGTATTTTTTTTTTCCTGGGAAACAAGATCAACAATAGTTCCTCCTGGGTGAACTCAGTAAACCATCCGTTGTCCAAGTAATTAAAGGATATTCATTTGAGGCGACCTTTGCTATAAAGAAAACCACGTAGACGTCTAAGGCTGATGAGCAGACTCGACAGCCTGGACAGTGATGAATACAGGAGTAGAGTAGCAGACAAGTACCCCAAGTTGCACGAAGGACCAAGTGTCATGAAGGCCAGTTTCTGTATTGCACTCAAAGAAGATGCCAAACCTTTCCAAGTACCAGTTCCAGGGAAATTTCCCCTTCCCTCGTATCAGAAAGCAAAAGAAGAGTTGGACAGAATGTTGGAGGCTGGTGTCATATCCAGAGTTAAAGGTCCCATTAACTGGTGCCCATGGTGGTGACTCCCAGAAGCAACAGCAAAGTCAGGGTCTGCGTCGACCTAAGCAAGCAGTACGTCATGAGGAAGAACTATCGACTTCCAGCAGTAGGCAAGTCTCTCGGAAGAGAGTAAATGGCCTGAATTAGACGACAGTGGGTGTGCGTGCAGGAAGGATCATAAGCAAGTGGAAGCAGAAAACAGTGTTCAACACCAGGCACAAGGCCAAGCCCTTGCCTTCAGGTACTGAAGTTTTCGTCAAGAACCTTCCGCGGTCAGAAAAGTCATCGAGGCAGCATCAACACCTCTGTCGCGTAATTGAAGTTAAAACACCGACCAGCCCGATAAGAAGCAACCATGTTCACCTTACTCCACTGTCAAATCAGCAGGAGAAAGATGAGCGACCGACGCCAATACTGAACCGAGTTTCCGAAGAGGAGGGATCTGCAACACCTGTATCACCTATTCTTGTTACGTTGCCAGGCCTAAGAGAGTTACATACATACATACTTTATTCGTCCCAAATGGGCTTTTCAGAATAAAGAGATAATTAATACTATATATACATGATACATAATTCAATCACTATACAAATAAATCAATCAACTAATCAACTAGTAAGTAAAATGGCATAATGAAACTGATCAATTATTAATTAAAAATAATCAATAAAATAAATAAAAACAAAACAAAAAAAAAACAACAACAAATGTAGAAGTTATAAAGCCATTGCCGAAAGTTAAAGAGAACTATTTTTAGCTTCAGATGACGTTGTGTTAAATGATTTCATAGACCTTTTGTCAGCCTTCTCATATTCTTTTCGTTTCCCTAAATTTTATACTCTTGAACAACAGGGGGAGATGTCGTGTTAGCTTACACGAATTATTGTTTAGGTTAGCTACGTGAATGAAAAAATTATACACTATCCATTGAAGACTACTTTAAACCCAGATAACTCGACAGCTATCAATGCACGGGGTTACTTTGATAACCCCAAAGTCGTTTTCCCTTCTAAAACGCATCGCAATCAAAACTTGAAGATAACACAAACGCTAAGGACAACTTGTAACTGATTAATTTCAACTAATTGCAAATTTCCAAACTCGAGCGCGATTAATTATTCTGTATGACAAATAGTGGTAATTGAACTGAGTGGAGTGCAGTTTGTATAGGCAATCATACGGTTTCGAGTTCAATTTGGAATTTTTTTGCACTAGTAAGTTTTTCAAAAAGCTGAAATTGCACGAGCCGTTTCGGCGAGTGCAATTTTAGCTTTTCGAAAAAACTCCCAAGAAAAACTTCGCGCATAAAAAGTGGCGGAAGATGTTTCTTGAAGCCACTTTTTTCAGTGCTTCTGTACAAGATTTTTGTCATTGCTTTACATGAGATCATTGGCCTACAAAATTTCTCATTATCTTTCTGCAAATCATAATCGAGAATTACGATGTGTAGTTTGCACTGGTGTTACACTTTTTGCACCAGTGTTGCAATTCAACAGCACTGCTCTCAGCCAATCGGCATCGAGTACTTTTTTCGTGTGTATTATTAGGTCTGAAACCATACGTGTGATTTCAAAATAAAAAAAAAAATATATATATATATATATATATATATATATATATATATATATATATATATATATAAATTGAAGTCAGAACGACCTGAAGTTCAATTACTACGTTAATAGATCCATTTAGAAATCGCACAACTTATTAGCATAAACACAAGAACTACAAGATTCTGGTCAGTACCAATATTGGTAGCGTTCCTTTTAACCAATCCCGTTTCGAATCTAGTGAATCCAGATTGTTTCAATTTTCGTTTTAGCGGGAAGGAAAATCTAAAAACTGGATTAAGCAACAACGCCAAGGGGCCTAGGAACCATTTTTTTTCTTGTTTTCAAAACAAACATGGCGTGCTTAAATCGCCGAGCGCCACTCGCATTTTTTTCGTTCTTGGAGGAACTTCTCCAAGGGCCAGCTGATGAAACACACGATAAAAAGGACGACATCCTTATGTTTATGATACTCGAGGAGTTTATGAAAAATTGTCCAAACGCTGAAGCTTGCACTGAGTTGTACGTTGAGAGAATAGTTCCAGCTATGTCAGATTCGTCCTTTCGCCAGCACTTCAGACTTTCGAGACGGACGGCCCAAAGGCTTTTCAACATTTTGGGAACCTGCACGGAGATCCCAGTACCCAGAGAAAGAGGTCGCCCTACTGCTGAAATTGAGAAACAGCTGCTAATAACGGTTTAGTGCCTTGGAAACCCTGAATGCATCAGGTCAGTGTCAGACCGGTTTGATGTGTCACACGTTCAACCGTGTTGAGTTACCACGAGAATCTACAACGCACTCGTGAACAACATTGCTCCTCATTTTCTCCAGTGGCCTATGGAGACAGGTTGTTCTGGGTTATTGAGTGTTTCGGTGTGAACAATGGCTTACCTCGATGCATTGAGGCCATTGATGGCACACATATCCCCATAAATGCGCCACATAATCATCACGAACAATACATAAACAGAAAAAGGGTTTAATTCAATGCAGCTTCAGGTTTGTGATACTGACATGATCTTCACCGATGATTACTGTGGCTGGCCTGGAGCAGCACACGATGCACGCTTTCTGAGAAACAGCCCTTTATTTCATGATGCAGAGATGCAAACAAATGACATCTTTCCAGGACAAACGTACATCATTGGAGATGCAGCTTATCCTGTAAAAACCCGGTTGATGACAGGATTTAAGAACAATGACCATCTTACTGCACAGCAGAAGCGTTTTACAAATCGTCTAAGTTCAAAACGGATGGTCATTAAACTTGGCATTAGTCTTCTAAAAGGAAGATTCCGGAAGTTGAAAGTCATGGTGGATATTGACAGAATCAGTTTTTACCAAAATTAGTTATGGCAGCATGCATACTCCACAATTTCTGCATTTATTCAAATGATGAAATAGACAATTTTCTGCAACCTCTAGACGATGATGATGATGCTAATAACTTTGTTAATATTTTTGCTAATGACAACAATGCTGTTCGAAAGAGAGCAGAAATCATGGACATGATTTGCTGAACTTTTGCACTGTATCTCTGTCTGCATGGTGCAAAAAATACATTTTAAGACAAATAACTAATACAAACAGTTGGCTAAAAAGCAAAGCTTCACTGGGAGTGGGGAGGATTGTCTGCACAAGAGGGGTACCTTTTTCAGGCACACTGAGTGGTAAATTCATTTCATTATGTTATTTGTAAAAGGGTGTAAGTAAAAAATGAACAAGGGAGATGCAATATCCCTTCTGTTGTGGTGTTGTGGTGGAACAGAGAATTAACTCTGAAGTGTAAATTAAGGTATCATGGTAGGTGGATTGACAGTGTTTGGAAATCGCGCTCTTACGCTGGCGCTTCGAAAGAAAACCCATCAACCTATACATTTTCTGAAAGCTTAATAGTTATACAATACAATCATATGTTTGAAATTTTCTAAAAAGTTATTGTCGCAGTGATATAAAAAGAAATACCCAGAAACACTGCTTTGCTTAAACTGGTTCGCTTCCGCGCGTGAATCATCGGAGCGGCGCGATTAACATCGGAAATGTTTTCTCACACATCACCCTCAAAAAGGGTGTCTTCGATTTTCCAGATGTGGTTTGGTTTTTTTTCTACCCCCTCCTAAAGTTTGATGTTCTGAACGCGGGTGTTTCCTTACATTAAAGAGGCCATAACTCTGAAACGGAAGCGAAATTAAACATAGCCCGACACCCTTTTTCGAAGGAGGTAATAGGGAACATACCTGCCGATTTTAAGCCAATTCCGTTGGAAGACACGCGTAAACGAACTAAAAATGTTCATCCTTATATGCAGTTTTGTTTTATCGAGAAAATGACGAAAAACCTTTTGCGAGATCGGTATGATTAGGTGTTAAAAATCCCCTCCGCGCTGACAGATGTCAGCGTGGGTCAGTTTACCAAAACAATGGGTCATGACAACTTGAAATAAACAGACGTCTACGTTGCAGTGAAATCGTCCGAGAAGCGAAAAACTACTTAGGTTTAAACAGGTTTGTATTTAAACTGCCGTGATTATTTTGTCGGCAGCATTGGTATTATGTTGTTCGAGTTAAGACTTCTTCGTTCTCCAGACATTTTCTGAAACCATATATGCCTCGTGAAGCCAAAAAGAGGAAATTTCGAGGTCTATATCGTCTACATCTACTTCTGTGCTTGACTCGATCTCTCGCTGTGGAAGTTTCGGAATCGCGTCCGTTCTCCAGCAGTATCGTGCGAGTAGCACTTGTTGTATTTTGACCTTCAGCTTCATTGGCCGGATTTGTGTCCTCGAGTTCCTTCAACCATTCTTCTAAGTTTAAAACAATGCGACCCACAGTCGCTCAGATCAGGAGCCAAAGATCTTTTTCGACGCTGAACTTGCTGGTTCCACCAGATTTTCGCCTCTTCGACTTCTTCGGAGACGAAAATGGGCAAAAAAAGTTTTCTTGCGAGTTTTCGTCCTGACACAAAGAAAATTTGACAAGAACGAAAGCTTGACTTGCGATGCCCGGGTTGCGATGAAACAACCAGATCGAGAACGGTTCGCGTGCGCAAATAAAATATCACACCGCAATTTGCATTACATGTGACAACTCGAGGTGAATTAGAGCTGTCAACGCGCCGTAAGAGATTTAATGGGATTCAAAAACAGTTTTTCTCTTTATCGTAAAAAGCAAAAAAGCTTTTTTCTCCATTCTTTCTGCAAATTATTTTTCTCAGTCTTCTCAATTTGAACAGCGAAAAAAAGATTTTTCGCATTTTTCTTAAAAATCCACCTACCATGATACCTTAAAGTGCTAATTGAGGTAAATCTCTCTTCCACCATTTGTGTTCATAGTGCTACGCGGCACAACATTCATATGTACCCTTACTTTCTCTTCGCCGCGATTCACCACCTAGAATCGTCCCCGACTTTCTTTGTCCGACCTCGTAGCTCAGTCGGCAGAGTAACGGTAGATCTAATCCGGAGGTCGTGGGTTCGATTCCTACCGAGGTCAAAGGATTTTTCTTTAACTCGTGTGGTTCCCTGATTCCCTTTAGTAGGGCTAACGCCCAGTGGGTTAATCATGGGTTCAATTAGCACTTTAATTTACACTTCAGAGTTAATTCTCTGTTCCACCAATCGTGTTCGTAGTGCTACGCAGCGCACCATTCATATGTACCCTTACTTTCTCTTCGCCGCGATTCACTACCTAAAATCGTCCCCGACTTTCTCTGTCCGACCTCGTAGCTCAGTCGGCAGAGTAACAGTAGATCTAATCCGGAGGTCGTGGGTTCGATTTCCACCGAGGTCAATTTTTTTTTTTTTTTTTACCTCGTGTTGTTTCCTGATTCCCTTTACTAGGGTTAACGCCCAGTGGGTTAATCATGGGTTCAATTAGCACTTTAATTTACACTTCAAAGTTAATTCTCTGTTCCACCAAGATCCTCAAAAGGCTTGGCTGATCATAAAAAATGTGGCCTTCCGAAACAAGTTCTTAAGAACGATGAAAACAATAGCCTCCATTTTAGTTCTGAATAATGTTGCAGTTTTGTCCATGGACATTGTTTGTGTCAAAGTTACTATTTGCTCTGTAGAAAATTGAATGGCTTGGGGCAAGAGGGGCTTAACTGAACTTTTTGGGTAATTTTTTTTTCTTCAAAAGTGTCTGAATTTTTGCATGTGTTCTTCAATTTAGTAGAAAAACATTCTCCTGCATCTTTTTTTGACTAAAATGCTCTTGTTCCGCTTTGCTGCGTTCATTATGCACGCTTCGCAAAGTGCAAACCCGAAGAAGCAAAGTGCAAACCAGTCGAGAAAAACACGTGGGAATGTTTTACTACTTAATTGAAAAGCACATGCAAAAATTCAGGCACTTTTGAAGGAAAAAAAACAATTCACCCGAAAAAGTCACTTAGGTCTGTCTTGCACCAAGCCATTCAATTGTTCATTTTTTGAAACAGAACATGCCAACATTTCCAAGAACATCTCGGTTTCAAATAGAGGAGTTGTTATCAAATTATGCTGCAAAACTGGCCAATGGTCAATCAAAAATTGTCCTTTTATTATGTGAATACTGCAGAAAACATTCCACATTCCACAAAATAATTGTATCATAACAGTTAGTTAAATTACTTTACCTTTGCATATTGATAATATCTCAATATATTTATCAGTAAAATGAATATCTCAATAATGAATAAATTTATGGCAAGATTGTATGACTGCAAATCACTTTCATTTGTAATATCTCAATAAATATAAAATATTTCGAGAAAAAATAATTTCTGACAAAATTAAATGGTCCTTGAGAAATTTTCAGAAATATCTGGGAAAATAATTGACAATAAACCAGAATAACTCAACATGGCTCATTACGAAATGTCCTTTTCATATAGCTCCAGCAACCTGTCAAACCGTTGCATCTTTTGTTGGTGCATTTCCATGAGATGTTTCTCCTTTTCCTCTTCTTTTTCCCTTTGTTCTCGCTGATACTCTTTGAACAAATCAGCGAGACTCTCCTTACTCTGGAGAGCCCTTTTGGTCCTGCACCTTTAAACCTCTCTGCTTGGCGTTTCTTTGTTGTCCAATGATGGTCTTCGTCCATCAGCTGAAGATGCTGCAGCTTCTCCAAAAAGAACCTGGACTGAGACTTGTACGGATGAGATCTTCACTAACAGGATGAGCCCTGTTGGAGCAAGCGGCCACCGGTTTTACAGAAGGTGTCAGACCAAAAACATCGCTAAGCTCTTCAAAATATGGGCACGCCTTTTTGTCGTTGCCCGACACGTTGTTGTGATCGACTGCTTTTGTAAAATTTTGCTGTTCTAAAACTTCGTTTCACATTGAGCACAAGAGTAGCCATATCCTTTCTCTTGCGTCTCCTTCGATATTTCCTCCTACAATGTTTTCTTCTTTGACTTTTTGTTTTTCCTTTCTTTGTACAAAGACAGTAGAAACAACACTCCATTTAACTTGCAATGGCGGAGTTTTAAATTCAGCGACTAGGGTTTGAACTTGAACGATAAACAGGTCAGGGTCGATTGTTGAGAGAACTGCAAAAAATTTAGACATTTTACCCAAAGAAATTCCAATTGTTTTCGACTATTTGCTGAACTTGACTCATAAATGAAACAACAATTTAATATTTCTCTGGTTTTAAGATCTTTTGCTCAACGTATAGAAAAATGATTAAAACCACTTCAGGCACCTGAACAGGCTGAAAAGTCCAATTCCTCCGCCATGTTGTTTGTTGTGTGCCGAGCTGACAGACCACGTGGTATAATCCACACCAAACTCGCTCAAATGTAACGAAAATCCGAAACCAGTTTCAGTTACCAATCCGAAGATCCACGTTTGGAGGTGGATTGTTTAGATTGTAATCTAAGATTGGTTTCGTCATAAATGGAACGGGAAATCTAATTTTCGATCGCAAAATCCGCTTTTAGATTGGTTAAAAGGAACGCTACCATTGATTGAACCAAGTTGCCAAATTTGCCAAACAATGAATTTTTTGTCTTTCATTTTCCTGCAATGCGATTGGTTAATTTAAAAAAGCCTTTAACTCTGATTGGTTGTTGTGTTATACTGCACCGTTCTCATTGGCTGAGAAAAAGATGCGATTTAGGGAAATAAGACAATGCGATTCGTGAATAAATCGTACTGCTGAGAGCCAATCAAAATGCAAGGATAAACACTGAGTTCAGAATGGATTCAATAAGATCTATAAATACATCACAGATATTTAGTGTAAAGGTATAAAATCAAGAAAATATGTTTTAGTGATGTATTTTGTTCCAGAAGCGCGCATGACATCGGTGTATGGGCTCATTAGCACTTTTGCTCTCCAGAAATAATTTTGCACTCTTTGAAGGCCTAGAACTCCATAACTATTACACTCAAAGAGCTAATTACTAAGCTCGGAAGGTATTTAAATTTCAGAGTTAGTTGGTATCAGCCATTAGTTGAGGTCACAATATGCACTTTTGCCCGAGAGAAAATTGATTTTCCTATGGAAAATTGACCTGAGTAAACCCGAGGTAAATTTTTTTCGGGTTTCATTTTCCCCTTTCATATCATAAAACCCGCTGACCAAAATCACGTGACCACATTGCGGGCTCAGGATTACAGTTCAACACTTTCACGTGTTTTCTTGAAGTTAACCGCTGACCAAGTGCTTGATTTCGTTCAGATCTGGGGCTCATGTCAGGTTAACTTGTGGAAAACAGGGCAGAAGTGTTCGGAAGCCAGTTAACTGTAACCCAGGTTTTAAAGTTACCAAACTATAACTTTTTCTCCTATACAAAACTTTTTTGCTGCTTTGTTTTGTGTATATAATAATCATTAAAACTGAAAACAGGAGCCAAATAATACACAAAAAAACCTCACCGCAAAGTTACAAAACTCAGATCAAAATTCTACCCTTTCCTGGGTTAGCTTAATCGTGCTCAGATCAGCCTGGCCCAGGAGCTACGCTCGGAGCATGGGGGTGGAGGGGGGGGGGGCACTCCCTATAATGGCCTATACGGGGAGGCTCCTCCCGAAAGGGGTACCTTTTTCAGGCTTCAGGTGTATGAAAGGGCAGGGATTTCAAAAGTTGAGGTACAAAAAAGGGTAGTGAAATCGGTCATTTAGGTATTTAAAGGGCCTTTAATTAAACTATTTCGAATAGACGCCCCTTATGGCTGTATCAGTTTATTTTTTTAAGCACTATATGAAAATGAGAACAAGACTTTCTAAAGTAGGTATGTAAAAGGGGTACCTTTTTAGAATAAAAGGTATGTAAAAGGGGTAGCCTTTCTACCAAAATGGTATATGAAAGGGTAAGAGGTCGGACCTCGGGGCGGAGCCTCCTCGTATTAAAATTTGTTAAGTATCCCCCCCCCCCCTCCCCCTCAAGAGCTACGCTTTTACGCTGGGCTAAATCTATATTTATTATTAAAGATATATGCTGTAATCCAAGACTGCATCAGCCAAGACTGCATGACTTGGTATTAGCTGAGGATGGCCCCCATGTTGTGCGACTTCGTTGTCGTCGTCGCAAGGCGCACGCGCCCGTGATCCATGCCGCTAGCTATTTTGACCATAAGAAAAAAGCTGCATGGGTTCCTATTTCTATGCAAACATGTGGTCCTGTTTCTAT
>JAHPZR010045061.1:37500-45135 GCA_019787425.1 Platygyra sinensis | reverse complement strand
TCTGTCATTCAACGCCGCGCATATCAAAGGGTCATTGAACATTCACTGCCCACCTATCTTGAAACGAAGGCTTCACCGAGGAACATCCACCTTAGATTGCTTGCTCACGTCTCCGGAGTCGAAACGAAGGCTTGCCGACGCAGAAACTTTGATTTTATATGAGGATAGAACACAGGACTGGAAAGACTTGGAAATGGACAATACAATGAAGATAATCTATATGCTTCTAAGGAGGGAGAGAATAAACAAGAATTTATATTTTATTAAAGGTAAGTTTTGTTCGTGTTTTGCTGCTCTTGTTCTTATAGTTCTTGTTTGTGATATCCATTGTTAAGTTGGCCACGTGTTCATAGCCTGTGAACCTTTATCCTTCCATCGTTAATTACAAATGACTGCCTTATGTAGGCTAAAATCTCAAGGTATTAATTTCAAGACATATCGATCAAACGTAGATTGGGATATTAGAATATGAGTTGGCTTTATGTTATTCCTCGCTTGAATGAAAGCGAGTGTTGTGATAAACATACAATAACAAAGCCACTACGCAGTTCATCAAGAATTCATGAATGAATGAGTTTCTTTGTCATGAAAACGGAGGGAAAATAACAAAAGCATCACGTGCGAAGATAGAAAGCAACTCTGATCCAGTCTCCAGTGGCGCAACCCTCGAACATTTTCCTAAAAATGCAGTATTTTTAAATAAGCAAATGTTATGACTAATGATCCGAGAAATTAAAAACGGATTTCCTTCACATAAAATGTTTCCGCTGCTGAAGATGTTTGAGCGCAATCGTAACTTCTTTCATCTCTTATTATTCAAATTTTTATTTTGACACAACCGGTTCTGGCGGGTTTGCAACGCGCCAAAACGTGCGTGATTCCTCTGACCAGCTGTGACAGGCATTTCAGCATGTATCATATTTCTCGTTACTGTGGTCTGGTTTCTCAGATCCTTCAAATTTATCATGCAGGATTTTGAGATCACTTCTAAACCAGCGAGAGTGTAGGAGTTTCAACTTTTTAAATAACGTGGCGTTACATGACGTCGATGTTATTTTGTCACGAAGACGTGCGTTGCAACCATGGGTCAAACAAGAGATCAATATACGATTACTTTTAACCAATTGTGCAAGAAAGTGAAAGAAATATTAAGAAAGTAACAGTTTCATGCCCAAGTGATTCATTTTCGTTAGTTAATTATACTTCATAGTAAAGTTCTTATGACCCTTTGCCCTGGATGACATGTATTTCCGGATAAAACAAAATAAACATAACGTCAACATTTCAGAACAGTTTTATTAAAATATCATATTCTTGCTTTTTTTGTTTTAGGAGGCTTTGAACGATTCTCCTCCTCGTACCCTTCCATGTGCTACTTTGCTAAACCGCAATCGCCGTCACAAACAAGTCCGCTTGGGTTAAAGCTTAAAACGAAAGATTCTAAAAGAACATTCAGCCCAAGACACGACACAGAAATGAAAGATTTCGCCGAGTCACGTCCAAGTTCGACAGTGAAAGCAAATGAACCGGTGGAGATTTTACCGCATTTGTATCTTGGAAGTGAAATTCATGCGTCCCAGAAAGAGCTTCTTCAGCGCCTGGGGATTACTGCCATTGTGAATGTATCAAGAAATATTCCGAACTTTTTTGAGGAGGCATTTTATTACAAGTCTATTCCAGTAGATGACACTTATACAGCAGATATTGGCCGATGGTTCGAGGAAGCTGCCGCGTTTATAGGTAAGAAGACCTTTGGAACACTCTTGAACAAAATCATGTCTTCACGCGCCTCTTTTGTCAGATAGGTTGCATAAAATGTTGGTGCTAGGCTTTGATTGAAAACTAAGAATCGAAAGCTCATCGGGACTTTCAGAACCAATCTTGTTTCACACTGAAATAGCAAATAGTTGGATTTTTGTATAACCTTTTAGAGAAATATCTGATGTAAATGCAAGGGATATTGCGCCTCTTTTTGCAAAACTGACAATATCCGCATATCAGATATTCCTCAACGAATTTCTGTTTTAAAAATGTTGTTTAATATAAAAAGGTGCAAAACAGGCGTGTTCAAAACAGATGTTACGAAAGACTTCCCGTTGCACTAAGTGTGGGAGGAAGTTTGTGGACAATCAGTATTATAACACAGGCCTAAACATCCAAACATAATTTCTGCTGGTCTTTTGTTACCTTGCCGGTGTCTTCCTTTGCCTCCTTTGATTCAAATGTAATTTTTTTCGAGACCTTGAGGAAGTTGTAATATGTTTCGAGTTTCCCGGCTCTGTAAGATTAATTTGTCTGATGTTTTTCTTTATTTTTATCTTATTTCAGACTCGGTGAAGAACTCAAAAGGAAGAGTGTTGGTTCACTGCCAAGCAGGCATCTCCAGATCAGCAACCATTTGCCTCGCCTACCTTATAAGCAGGCATCAGCTAAGGCTAGACGAAGCTTATGAGTATGTCAAGAAAAGGCGATCGGTTATATCTCCAAATTTTAATTTCATGGGACAGTTACTGAACTGGGAATCAGAGACTCAACTGACAGAGAGAGCAACGAGCAGTGCTGAACTGTTGATCAACACACCCACAACAGGCTCGGTCACCTCTCCGTTTGGGTTCTTTAGCTTTTCGTCGCTTCCATGTGGATCAGGGATAACTCCATCTAGTAACACGCAAAATTCACCAGGACTTGTTACATCACCCATGTAGTTCAGTAGAATTGCTAGGTAAAGAAAACATAAAAGTAATATCATCAGCTTACATCAGTTCAAGATTGATGTGGTTTAAATGTGTTCACATAATTTAAACTAGGAAGTTGATAACCGCGCCGTTTTTACAAGCTAAACACTAAAGAAAATTTTTTGACAAAGAGCAAAATATTGTTTCGCTTCCTGAAGTCAGTTATTGAATTGCCGCGTCTTGATAGCATCGTTGCCGAAATAATTATTTCACCCAGGGTGCTCCGTATACAGATTAACTGATGAGTAGAATAAAGCCATTCTCCATGTATGTTATAAAATTGTTCTCCGAGATAATATTCGAAACTAAAACCGCCATCAACGAGAGGATTTATTCATTTCTTCTACTCTTACAACGAAAGAGTTTGGTAAATGCTGATATGAGCCTGAAAGTTACTCATTCTCTACTTCATTCATACGTGAATATTTTTGTAAAGAAAAGAATATATGAAAAGCCACACATCTTATTAAATGATAGGCACACTTATTTACGTTCACGAGAGACAAAAGAAAAAAAAAAGATTTGTTTCTCGAATTTTGTAAAATATGTAAGAAGAAAATGGAGCTAAAAATATACTGTATATAAAATAAAACGAAATATATTGTAAATCGAAAAAGATAAATTGAAATATAATATAAGTGGAAAGCAAAAGTCTGCCACAAAAGGATGTATTGAAATAAAATGAAAAAGAAAAAGAAAACAGTCTTGTCTCATGCGAACACTGAAAACACTGCCTTGGGTTTGAGTCAGGGATCCATCATGAGTTCCACTGATCTGATCACAAGACACGTACAGTCAATCTCTAACCTTTGAACAGCCTAACAGGAACCTCGAATTGCTGATTGGATCGTTCACTCAAAATAGCAGGGCAATTTCAGCCAAAAAAGATGTGTCTGAACATTTCTAAACCTTGATTCATTTGGTGCCGATTATATTAAGACTATTACAAAAATATGGGTAAAAGACGGGGCACGGTGCCGTTATTTGCGTGGGCGGCCTCTTTATTGATCATTTCATCAGCGAGGTTTTCAAAGGAACCCTTGTAAACAGACTGGGGAGCTATGATGTTTTGAAAAAAACATTTCTTGCATTAAACTGTTCAAAGAGTTCAACAAAATAGACTTCGATCTTTAAGTCCATTGCATTACCTAAAGACGTATACATTACATACAGCACTTGAATTAAAATATCTCAAAGCGGAATATTTTTATCTTTTCTTTGACTAACTACATCCTGTAGACAACCGTATGTCATTCAAATTTATGTTTTTGAAAAGTGAAGATTATGGTGTTTATTTAGGGAAAAATAAAATTTATTTTGCTGTCGAGCTTATGATGTGTGCAATGTTGTTTATGGTGAAGGACATCGCGCGTTGCAAGGATATTTAGTCATGTGGCTCTCACCCTCAACCGTCATAGATTTAGAATAGATCACCCCATCGTCCGCTCGCAAAAATGTTGCTTTTTTACCCCATTTAATGATGATTGCCATTACTGAGGGGAAATCAGTCAATCAATAATTTATTTTCCCTCTCCAAATTAAATTACAAATGGAAACCGCATATTCTAACGGTTAAGTTGGGCTCAACTGAATTGGCTATTATTACCACAGGAAACGCGTCAACAATGTGCGTAAAATAACACGGGGTAGAATGCAAGAACACAATTTGTAAAATTCCTTTTGATTTTTGATGACGGGAGCATAGGAAGTCGAAAAACGTTTTTTTTTTTATTCAAGGAAGAACTATTCTTGTGTACATGTAAGCGGTATGCACGGTGCATAATTAGGGCAACGGTAACTTTACATGACAGTTAACTCAGTTTCAAAACTGTGTTTTTTGACACAGGACTGTCGAATTTACAACCACTATGACAGTTGACGCTATAAATAAGAAAAATAATTTTGCCTGACTGTCTTACGATTCAAGACAAAATATTTCAGATTTTAAATGCATTTTACGCTTTTGTTGTGCGATTTATTTGTGTCTACACGCCGGTAAAACGGAAGGCAAATTTCTCGCAAAGTTTATAATATATAGGAGACGTAAATAAGAGTTGAATTATAATTGAGTTTGACTACTAACAACAGTTCTTCCTGTTCAGTGTCATTTCATGGCTAATTTATCTCGCCTGTTTAGGGTTGACTGTTAACCCCACCATGACTATACAAGGTAAGTAAGAGTATGTCTTTAGTCGCCTTCAGTCACAACACCTACGACGATCATACGTGCAGCCGAAACCAAAAATGAATAACAGGCGTCTTGGCCGACGCCTCAAGCCGGATGCCATCCATGGTGATCACTGAGAAATACGATATCCAGAATCAATGCTTTGATATGCCTGAAGGCGGGTAAAAATTCGAAATTGAATTGATAGCTTCGTTGGTTTGCCATGTACAACTTGAAAAAAGAACTTAAGTTATACGTTAGCCGGTTCGAGGAAAACCTGCGAAATTTCCGCTGGAAGATCTTCAAACGTGTGGAAAATATGATTTCACTTTATATGAATACACCACTCTATCTTTCCTTGAGTCCCTTTGAACACTGTCTCTACTACTATGACGAGCATCGCAGCCAAACAATGTACAACACCTCAGGGTTGGGGCAACCGTAAGACCGGCTAAATAAAATACAATAAATGAAACGGCTGTCCAGCTTTGCTTTGGAGACGGATGAATATTATTATACACTGTAAATAACTGCCTTGTGTCACTGAAATCAGCGTTCACTTAAAGAAAAGCATTGTGGAAGGGCCGAGGGACGTTCTTAATGAACACATTGAGGTATAATAAAATTTCCCAGTAAACTTCTCATGAATACTCTGATATTTCTTCCGCTCACTTCGCGTGTGATCAGTCTTTTCTAAATTATCTGCTCTGTTATCTTCAAAATTTCCCGCGCTAGAGTTTTTGGCGTTTTCTGAGGGCATTTTAGAACAAGCTACATACGATTCAAACCATAGTCAAACTAAGGTTTTTCTTCCCTGCTGGAAACATAGACAATGCCTAACAATCAATTTTGCCGCTTCGTGACTGTTTAGACCTGGAGAATAAAGCTGCTGTTCTTAACACACTTCATGCATATTTTTTGAATTGAACACTGAACATGCAATGAACGTCGTGACAGTTATCGAGTCCCACCCTGAGTTCTGTACGTGATCACTACACGTCAGCGTCGAGTCGTCTTGACCTCAATTAATGGACCACCAACTTTCACCAAAGTGACAACTTTTTGTATCAGGCGAGAGACCTGTCAATCAAATGGAAACCACAAGCCATGCAGCACTGGATCGGCCACGTGTGTGACGTTCAGTTTCTTTAACACTTTGGTTTCCGTTTGAGTCATTCGCGAATCATTTCTCTGTATGTCTACAGTAACTTGATCTAAAGCTGCCCTACAGAAAACTGAGATTTTCGTTATTCATTATTTTACTGTATTAATGTGAATCAGTATCGTATATAACGTCGGTTAACCTCAGTGTATAAACTCCATCTCTGGGGACCTAGCTAGCGGCAATGTTACCTTTATCATATGAAACCCGGATATTCTCCTTCCCTGAGGAGGAGACCAAGAGGAGTCGAAAAAAGGAGAAATGTATAGAAAAATGAAGAAAAGGAGAAAAACATGTAGAAAACTCGAGCCTCAGGCGAGTGCTTTTTTACATTTCCCTCGTGTTCTCAAATGCCCGTCGTGTTTTATTTAAGAAACTGAAAACATGTACCGTGTTTCTATCGAGTTTTATAAAATAACTTAGCTACTACGCGCGCTCATTGGTCGATAAGACGGTGCATATTTAGATGAGAGTATGTAAACATGGTTGCGCTAGTTCTGTGTCTTTATCGAGTTTTTTACCATAACTGCAGAAATTCTCGCGCTCTCATTGGCTAATTTTTATTGTCAATAAGCGGACAGACACATAAATTTATAATTTATGCGATGCGTCAACGGACGAGAGCGGACAATTTGAAAGTTTGTTATCGTAAAAAATAAATTGACGTCAGTTTTTCATGCGTCTGTCCTGTTATAGACAATGAATTTCGTCATAACATTGTCAAAGAAGTCTGCGGATCTACTCGGCTTTTGCCTCGTGGATCCACAGCTACTTTGACAATGTTATGGCGAAATTCACGATCATTAACAGGACAGACGAATGGAAAACTGACGTCTTTTTGTTAAATAGAAACACGATTTTAACCAATCAGCGCCCGCGCTCATTTTCTCAGGACTGTTTTCTTACACAGTGCAATACACGGCTTTAGGTTTCTTTATTCCAGTGTTAAAAAACATCGAAGTATAAAATTTACCGTACGAAAATTGGTAACCAAGAATATAAACCACAAAGTGTTAGAATGGAAAAGACATTATTGCGCTCCGGGAGAACGTTAGCCTGTGTCACAGCCGCCTCTAACAGGAAAACATCGGAGGAGAGACGTCTCTGTCTTACCGTTGATAGTCGTGTCCGAAGTCATGTGACTTTTACAGAAATGTGTGGAAAATGATATGATTGGCTCTTTCATTATCACGCGAATAGCATGTTTTTGATTCGCTATAATTTTCGCGGGTTTTCCACGGGCGGTATGCGTGAGACAACCTGAATCATTTCGAGAAAAAATGGTATGAGTTCGTGCGTACTTTGCTCAAGTTCTGTCGTTCACAACTGCGATAAAAATCTCGTCGACGGAAGGAAGGGTACCACATTTAACGTTCGAGCTGAAATAGTGACATTGGATTACAGAGTACCGATTAACTCTCCCTACATTTGCAGGAGTTGCCTTGCATTACTGAAGAAAAGAAAAGGGCTTCTGACTAGTCTTTAAGAAGTGAGCTTAAAGCTACATAACATCGTAAACAGATCGTCAAATAGTTGTATTTTACCAGTTAGTAAGTCACCAACTCCTCAAT
>JAHPZR010045061.1:0-32500 GCA_019787425.1 Platygyra sinensis | reverse complement strand
TGACTCCAAGAGACAAGATGTATGACTTGGGCACCTCCCAGTCCATGGAGTTTTTTAAACCTCTGCAGCAAAGAGAGAGAAGAGAAAATGAGTGATTGTCATTCTCAGCTAGGTCTTCAGGAATTATTGGCCCCATTATTACCAGAGGTCACTAGGTAGATGCACTCCATCTCAGCCCAGCATATAAGTCAAGGGATGATTTTCTTGATGTTATGATAAATCGTTTTTCTCCCCCTGCTTTTTTTTTCTGCCTTGGATAAAGCAACCTATTTTTGAATCTGGTTCTTATGGACAGAGATTTTCTTGGATGTAAAATTTCTTCTGCTATAACCTCTGCTTTATTCAGGCACTTGATGAAATTTGTACAGATCGATTCTTAACACAGCCTGCCTGGAAACCAGGTTGCCTATATTCAATTACCAGTTGAAGAGACTACCTCATAGGCCAGAAGAATCTTACCATTTTTGTTTTTACTTTCTCATGAATTCAATAGTCTTAAGGAGGAAAACAAGTGGTCAGCCGTCATGCTCAAGCATGCCCACAAGTGGATTTTCCCTTGACCAAGACCAAAAAGCCAAAATGATGTGGCAAGTCCGGATCCATATGGAAATGCAAAGAAATCTGCTCGCTGGGTGAACCTTTTAAATGGCAAACGCCAGCCCAGTGCCATTCTGCAGTCAGAGAAGATTAGCTGGCAAAGACTATTGTGTAGAGGAAAATTAATTTTGTATCGGCCCACATGAAATCGGTCATCCACAATTTTCACAGAAAGCGGTAAACCGCTGGCTGCTTGCTGTAACTCTTCTCCAAATTATGTTTTATATCGGCATTTTGGTGTGGATTTTCCCTTGACCTGAAGACCAGAAAGCCAAGATGATTTAGCAAAGACTATTGTGTAGAGGAAAATTAATTTAATTTGTATCTTTTTGGGGTATTTATAGTATGTTTTTATATTAGCATTTTTCCTTGACCAAGACCAGAAAGCCAAGATGATGTGGCATTAGACCATTCACTGTGCAGAGGAAAACTTTTTATTAGCATTTTGTGTGAATTTTTTCCCTTGACCAAGACCAGAAAGCCAAGATGACGTGGCAAAGACCATGGGGTAGACGAAATTTTCATCCCAGTCAAAAAGTCAGGACGAGGCTGTCAAGGAACCCGACCGATGTTATCAGCCTGTAACAACACTGAACCCATTTCAAAAGTTTGTAATCTTAAAATGTGATACTTACAGAAACCCTGTGTATACTCAAATTTCATTTCTGTGACGTCACAACTGATGACGTCACAAAATGAGCTTTTTGCTCATGCGCAGTACAAATCCCAAAAATTAATAATTTGAAACTACAACTTAAAAAATACAATAGTAAAATTTTCAACTCCTTATCTTCTATAGTTTAAGAGATATCGTTAACATTCCATGCATATTTCAAAAAAAAGTTTGGACAAATTTGTGGCCGATTTTAGTACGTTTTTTTCCCCGGCGTGCACGGTTTTTTGGATTGCCTGGAGTGGAAATGAGAGACTCCAAGGTAGTCTTCACCCTCAATTAGGTAAAAGGTCCACAAAATAGACTGTCCAATGTCCCGAACTCTACATTACCGTTTAACATGAATTTCGTATATGACACCCTTTGCGTCCTTGCAAAGAGATCGAAGCACAACACCCTACAGTATATATGTACATATACAACTATCCTAAGCTCATTGACAGCCATTAGTTTTTGCCGAGAATTTTAATTTACTACAATAGAATACGGATAGAATTCAAATGAAAAGTCTCTTTACTTTTTGTTGTTGTTTTGTTCAGTACCGCACTTGTGTCGTTTGCTGCCCGATTAATGCCATCAAATGCTGCGAAAGGGAACAGACTGACAAAAGTGCGCAGAAGATAATGGTAAAAGGCGCTTTATTGAAGCTCCTTACATTTTCTAGGCCATCCTACTTTTGCATCAGATATGGAAATGCTCAGAAAATTACTAGCTTTACTTGTTCTTGAAGGAGAAAACCTATTTGTCAAGGCCAAAATATGCTATAGCGACAATCGTGATATTCACCCAGACTGCTCTTCCAGTCGCTGCTGAAGAAAGTAAACCTAAAGCTGGGCCTTGAAAGTGACGAAAAAGGCCTCTCATTTCGACGAAAAAAAAAACAAGAACCAAAAAATACCTTGCAGAAAAGTCTTTTTCAGGTCAGGAGACACCCATAAAGTCAAAGCAGTTACTGTACCATAAAAGATGAGGCACGCAAAAATGAGGCCAGAATTAGCTAGGCGGATTACTTCCTGACTCCTCACCACGTTCGATCCTTTTTCTGCAGCTAAAAGCTCAGAAACATTCTGGAGAAGATCCTTGTAGAAGACACAACAAGTCAACAACCGATGAGAATCAAGTTTCATCAAACACAAATATTAATTTTGACAATTGACAGGATTGCAGTGCTGGGAATAATTTTTCTTCTTTAATTAACAGGACATGTGTCCTTTCAAATCTTTATTTTGCAATTGGTCGACATCTTATCAATTTGACCGGAAATGAATTGGCATATTATTGATTAACTAGATGAATTTGTCTACTAGATAACTGCACCGATCTCTCCTGGTTATATTTCCTGGTTATATGTTCTTCAAGCAAACGTTAGATTTTCTATTGAATGCTACCATTAAAGGACACAGTCAGCTTTTGAACTGTGCTGACCTGGACACTTGTTTTCTCACTTTGAAAAAGTTCACCTCAACCTAAAAACAAAGTACATCTAGAAATCCACTTCAATCTTGGCAGTGTTTTGCTTGATTTTCAATCATTAACTGAAAAACCTGCTTTTGAGTATGCCTTTACTCATCCTGTGATTTTATTTTTATCATATTTGGTCAAAAACAGCATGGATCACGTCTCTCCTGATATACAAATTAGCTATGGTATCTAATGCGCATATGCATCACGTGACTGTGTCCCATTAAAGCAGGAGCCCATCACTAAGGGTGTACAACTACCCCAATAATTCCTGTCCCCACGTTTTCACAGACCAATCTATTTTTAGTTTGAATTTACCGCAAATTTAACCCCCCCTCCCCCCCAAGGAACCTCAGTGGCCAATCACAAGCACGGACTTTATAATATCACCGGAAGATTAGGTCAACATATGTGTCCACCTGAAGCCGGCATTTTTCTCCTTACTTATTTGCACTCATATAGACCGGAATGGACCTTTTTTCGTAGGAAAAAAACCCTAAAAACATCATGACATAGGTAAAATAGTTACATTGCATTCAAATCTTGTCTACCTATTCTTATATTACATTTCTACTAAACACATTACATTCACTTCCTAAACCATACTTATTAGTCTACTTTGGTGCCCTCATTTGGCATAGGCAAAATTTAGAGGGTGACAAAGGGGGGATCATGATCCCGTTTCAGGCACAACTTTTAACAAAATTCAAGCGTCACGCATAGTTTTGACAAAATTTCACGAATCAAGAAGTTCAACATAAAAAAGAGGCTGTTGTTCCGATTCATCATAACAAATACTGTAACCTGCGAACAGGCTCGCGTTGGAGCTCGCAGGCTACAAATACTGCAATAATCACACGTTTGTTTCACGATGTAGTCAATTGAGATGTAGATCGCAATGTTTGAGCTGCTTCCAGTGTTATTCAGGTAATGAGTTCAACCAGTTACACGACACCATTTGCAGTATATTATGATGGTATTGTAGTAGTAAAGTGTACCCAATCCCAAAGCGAATAGTGGCCGGGTTTGGTGGACGTGTTGATAACATTCTGAAACCGGCGACTGAAATCAAAGGCATAAAAGTAGAGCTCGATGTGACAAAGAAATAACTCTGCCAAAGCGAGTACGAATTGATCTTCATAAAAAAGTTGATCGCTTTGAGGCCAAGGGAATCTTCACTTGTCTTTGGTATTCTGCTGATTCTCTTTCTTCCTCGCCAGACCCACATTCTGAACCTTAATGGGTGTTTTCAAAGGTTACTCTATCCCCGATAGGTAACTCTTTTTCATACATATTCAAAGAGAGTTCCAACACGTTTATAGAGTTAACAGACGCCTATCATCCGACCATGAAATTCACGGCTGAAATTTCAGATACAGAGATAACTTTCCTGGATACATGCGTATATAAGGGCAAAAGATTAAAGAACAATCCATTCTCGACGTACGCACGCACTTCAAAGTAGGGAGTTTTATAGCAAACCACGACGGCGATGGCAACGAGAGCGTCACCAAACAGAAGGTTTAATGAGCAGAACAATAGCTGTGCACGTGCGTTTTGAATCTTGGTACATTTCTTGGCCGTCCTCTACAAATTAACAATGTGAAATGGCCAAGTGCTACGTATTTTGGAGAACGCGAACCGCAATGGCTAATTTTTCATATCTTCTTTTCGAGTTAAACACTGTCGGTGCATGTTTAGCCTGAGCAAGTTTTTAGACCGACAGACCTACTGAACAGATTTAAACAGCCGTCTTCATTGCTAATACGCCCTATTAACCGGCAGAAACTTTCCAATATGCGCACTTCACCTCCTGCCACCCTCCACGCGTTATCTGGATAAGCTCTGTTGCGTAATCTGCGTTTGAACGGTGTTATCATAAGTGTTAATAGACGAGACAATAGGGCGAAACGGGCAACTAGGTTTATGTACCTTGGGAAGACCACAGAGGACACCGTGCGTGGAACCAGATGGCAGTATTTTACGTAGTGTTTCATCATCAATAATATCATCTCTTTTAAGTTTACGGAGATAGGTACAGCTGTAGGTAATCAGACTGTCCTCTCTATACTTTGTTGGGTTTTGTGTAAGTTTTTTAAATTAAGTTTCATCAGTTCGGGTACTTCAACCTATCTCAACCAACCAGTGTAATGCTTTCTTCAAATGTAGCTTTTGAAGATTTGGTTCTCAGAAATCTTATGGCTTCGCCTTTGAAAATGCCTTTCCTGACGCCTGGAGGGTGGCAGGAAGTGAAGTGCGTATATTGGAAAGTCTCTGTCGGTTTGAAGTGCGTGCGCACCCCGAAAATGTATTCCTTCTTAAATCTTTTGCCCTTGTATATCCGCATGTATCCAGGAAAGTTATTTCTGTATCTGAAATTTCAGCCGAGAATTTTATGGTCGTTTTAAATAAGTAATTGTTGGAAAAACCTCAGGAAAATGAAACTTCACGACCTAAAACAAATAATTCACGAATCACACATACCTCATAAATCACTCGTCACATGCATTCAGGTATTCACGAATCACGTTTCTTTTTAAGTAACTTTCACGCGTCACGTACAAATTTTACTGCTCATCACGCGTCACGCATAAACCCTTTGCCTCACTCAATTTAATGTGAAAATGGGTGACATTCAATTTGGTATCAGACTTTTCAACCCCTGAAAAGTATGACAAGCACATCTGCTAGAATTGTCGGTCAGTATCTGGCAGTATCTTGGGCAGTGCATAGGGTTGTAGCTAAGAAAATAGTCTCCCGGCTAAGATTTTAATTGAGCCGGTCACCATTTTTCGCCAGAGATCTGGAACATTCGTCCCCAATATTTCGCAACACCTTGAATGCGGGCCTGCCAAGCTTCGTGTTTACATGATGGCGGACGCAGTACACAGAAAGAGAACTCGCTAAATGTGTGTTCAAAACAAGATTTTACTCCAATTACTTTAATTGTTACTGAGTGGCACTGATACTCAAGGTAGTCAGGAATTTACTCTAAACTTTCCATTCACATGTAGACAGTTCAATATGGTTGTAACCATCAACCTGAAGCCAGGGTTGTCACTCAGTGCCGGCCTGCCGGCGAAATTCGCAGGCTTACAAAGAAGGGATCGTCGGCTGAATTTTGGCAGGCAGGTCACTCGGTAAAGGACAACGAACAGTAATTTTAGGCTGCCCACGTACAATCATTTGACATCTGAAACAACTTAACGAAGATCTTCATGGTTACAGCACCTACAAAATTAGAAATTACGTTCGGAAACGATCTCGATCGCGGCTTCGTCGCACACAATCGCAGCTTCGCTAACAAAAAAATCGCGCTGGCATCCAGGGTAGAATAAATCCATTTCTGCCATCAAAAATAAGCTTAAGCTTAATTTACCTCAGACTAAGTACTCTAGTCAGTCTATTGCTTGGCCACTCCAAAATAGCGACTTTTCCTTTATGTGACGTGTGACAGTCCACCATAGATTTTCAATTTTCAATTTCAATAGATTCCCTCTTCTCCTCGTCCCTGGTTTATTTGTAACAGGAAATCAACCGCCATCAGGGTACAACAGTGTGAGAGCGTAAGTTACGCTCTCACACCGTTGTACGCTGACGGTGTTTGATTTCCTGTTTGCTCCTCTAAGGACGACGTACGGCCGCCATTGATCACCATGTTTGGTACAATATTATTTAGATTTAGCCAAGCGTAAAAGCGGAGCTTCACTTGTTAATAAATAAAATAATTCAACATGTGAGGCAGATCAGTGAACAATCAGATGTAGTGTCTGTCCGAAATTGCAGAGCAACCGCGTTTGGTTAGATTTTAATGCAAATGAGAAAAGCTAATCATTCAGTCAAAAGCTCCAAAAGGGCTATTGGGCTGAATTTTATGCACTAAATAAATCTACGTGTGGGAAGATATCAGAGAGTTAAAGTGCACCTAACCCCAAAAACTTTTTTTCGCTAAAACAATAAAGCTTATTTTGTGGAGTAACTAGCCGCAAAAATTTTTCGATTTGGTTAAATCTTTGATTTTCTATGGCTCGTCAAAGTACGTAAAATTGCCGCCATTTTGGTCCACGACCGAGTTTAACGGAGAATGGGTCGAGGGCCGGATGTGACGTCAAATCGAGAACACGATGATTCTGAGATTCGCATATTTACTTGTTTTAGTGGGAAAGGCTGGAAAAGTTGTTCGAAAAAAATGCTAGCCAGGTGCGCTGTAGTGTGATGTAGCAACACAACAAACTTACAGAAGGTACTCCGCTTTATGCCATACGTTTTATGGAGAGATGTCCTGAAGAGAAGAAACGTACAAAGTGATGGCTCGATTCGTGCAAAGTGATAGCCGTCTAAGAGTTTGGTGATCTGTTCCATAGAGTATTTCAAACCAGATGATCTCGCTCGATGCCTGGATTTTCAGAGAGAGGAAGGGATTTTGCTGACTCAGTGACTTAAGCGAGACGAATTTGGAATAACCGTCCATCGATTCATGAAGCCGTTGTTGCATCTGATCTGAGAAACAACAGCAGTCAGTCGGCACAGCAGACAGATAGTTTTGTATTTGCCCGCTACTAATCTTAAAACTCCATTTCTGAAGCCATACAGGTTTAATTCCTGGATATTCAGTAACACACTTTAAGGTAACATCAGCACCAATATCTTCAAGAACAAGATCACTCTTCTTTGAGTCTTGACAACCTTCTAACTCACTCTAATATAATAATAACAACAATAACGTTCGCTGATGTTTTGAAGGGAAGCGACGCTACAATTTCCACACTCGCAGGAAAAGAACACAAACATTGTGTCATGGGATAATCATTTTAGTCTACGTTGAACGAGTGAAGTTAAAATAATTTGAGAAAGTTAACGGACTTGACTTTTATTTATACGAAAGTATGTTAATGCGAGATCGAAGAATGCGCGAATTTAGTAAATATACGCACCACACGCTACAGTCTCTTTGACTTCTACATATCATTGCCTTCGGGTCTGTCCATCAGAGCTCGTTCGAGTTCTTTGTCAGCATCCACCTCATTAAGTCTATCCATTCTTCGTTGGCCAGAGAGTTGTCAGCATATAAATCAGCTCGGCCGTCATCATTTAACTATTCACTTTGCCTTGTTTACAAGTGCGAGTCGTCATTCTCTTCAGCGATATAATAAATTTCGGAGTCTTCTGAGTCAAAGCTCATTTCAGAATCCGACGAAGTAGAAGATATTGTTGATAAAAACAGAAATCTGTCGACTGTGGAGCCCCCAGCGAAAAACTTGTGCGGCAAAAAGGCTTCCACGCTCACACAGAGTAAAAGGCCCGACTGGGACAGCCGAAGCTTTCGTTCTCGAAGTGACGTCACGGCTTTACTCTCCCCAGACTTCTTATGTTCGGTCGTGAACCATATGAAACTCGGTTTCAAGGGGGCACAGAAATTCGAGGATTTAACCAAATCGAAAAATTTTTGCGGCTAGTTACTCCACAAAATAAGCTTTATTGTTTTAGCGAAAAAAAGTTTTTGGGGTTAGGTGCACTTTAAGGTTTTTTTTTGTATTTTAAAACACATTCCTCGTGTGTGTTGCCCCACGCATGCCATGCCAACTTGTTTGAACTTTTCTATAGGATTGCTGATCAGCTGAGCTTTCATTTGCGATGTCACGTAGCGTATATCTAGAGAACTTACCAACAGGATTCAACAAGCGGAAAAAAACTTCACTGCCCTGATGTCAGTGTAGCTTAACAGAAAAGGCATTGAAATCAGGCCACTTTTCTCGCTGGAGATGGCACTAGCTTTTCACGAAAAGGGACTTACAATTCCAACACCAATATCAGATTGTAAAAAGTGAAAAATATGAAACATTTTGTGTCTCCAAGGTTATTATTTGGAGCCAAAAATGGGTCGCCGGCGTCCGGCATGGCAACTCGCTCGTAGTTTGTCGAGTGTCGCCAGGTAGGATAAAAGTTGTGCTTATTTGAACAAAACATGCTGTTCCTTGCCAAATTAAACTCGGAATTCTCAAGTTAACTATTAAAAAAGGCCAAAGCAACTTTAACATTGTCCATGTTTAGTTGGCTGGGAAGAAAATGGCTGTTATTGTGTTCAGTAGGTTTTTCAGTAGGACAGCGGGCACAGCCCCAGCGAAATAAACGAAAAGAAAACGAGCCTTAAATAAAGAACGTAACCACACTTACCTTACAGAAGCGTTCATTTTCCCACACTGTACCACTGCATGTAACTTTGATAAAGACAGTAACATAATTACATTTTGGCGGGAAACACCAAAATCTTTGCCACCCGGAAATAGTAAAGGCAGGAGCCCATGTAAAGGATCGTCGCAAAATATTAGATTGTTTCTTTAAAACCATTTTAATCATCAACAAGAGACTATCAGGTGAGTGAACACATTCCCGTGCCCTATGATAATCTTTTTCAATTTATTTTAAGCTTCGCGTCACGCTGTCAAAGTTATTTTTAGTCTAGGTCCCATGATCACGTAAAGGCCAACGGTCATCAGGTTGTGTCCATCTATGAAATAAGAAATTGAAAGTTTCGCGGGCTAAGAGAAAAAGTGTCAGTTTGTTTTGAACTGCCGCACTGTTAGCATTGGAAATCATATTCAGAGCTGGGCACGAAAATTATACGTGCTTATCAGAAGCCGTAAAATAGAAGTCGTGTTATTCCCCAGCATGAATAATGAACACAAAGTGCCAAGACTCGAATTTCTAACTTGCTTGAAAGTCGTTTATCGGAAAGTGCCGAAAGGATTTAACCGAAAAGCATTCCTTTCGAAAGGTGAGACAGCTAAAATATTTGTTTTGCGTTTGTTAGAACTTTCGCTCCAAAAAACCCGGAGCAAATCTTTGTACATTCAATTTCGGAAGTGCTGTGTAATATTTACCAGAGATTGGATGTCCGCGACAAGAAAAAGACTTTCTCTGGAACTAAAACATCGTTAAGATCGAGAGAGACCCTTAAGGAGACCTATCTGGAAAGCATTTTGAAAGTGCTGGGCAAGAAAATTATCTTCTACGTGTTTATCCTGATCTTTTCCTTTGGAAATTCGTCTTGTCATTCCCTTGGGTCATTTCTCTGCATGACTGGTTCACATTTATATAGGCGCTCTAGCTGCTGACAAGCTAAACCTCAATGTTATTGCGTCATTTAAATTGGCCAATCAGGTGTCTTTCCTGAAATAGCCTCGCGGCTTGACCACGCGCTAAAATTAGATTGAAAAAGATTATCCTTGGAAGAGGCCTATGTATGTGGGATGGGTTCTCTCACCCTCATAGTCTCCTGTCATCAGTTTAAGATAAATATCACTGCAAAACGTTCTTACCAATCGAAGATAATTACGTTTTTCTATTTGGCAGACGGGGTTGTGGATGTGTGGCCGCCGGGGATACTGGGGGAATTTTCCTGTTTGAATTGAAGTATGTTATGGATTTTAGAACTATAGGTTTTAACTGATTAATTAATTTATTTTTTAATAATTTATTTATTTTTCATGCGTTCCGGGTTTTAGTTCCGGCGTTCCGGTGTTCCGGCGTTCCGGCGTTCCGGCGTTCCGGCGTTCAGAAATTGCGGCGTTGCGGCGTTCTGGCATTCCGGCGTTCCTTGTTTTAGTACAAGCCGTTTTTCGTCTCCGAACCATAGGTCTGACATGATAGTTGCCCCTTGGAAATTTGAAAAACTAGCATATTTGCCCTCGAAGACGTGTACATAAGTGTGTACATAAGTGTGTACATACGTTTTTTTTAACGTTTTTGATGTGATTATAGTTTCCAAGCCCTATCGTTTCATCAAGAGTAGAAGAATGGGGATATATTTCAACCAATCAGTGTTCACCGCGTAGAAAATATAAATGGCGGCAAAACAGTTGTTGTGGTGAGAGAAGTCACTTGTCAGAATATTTATAGTAATACATTGTTCCCAAGCCTTTTATCCACGAGTGAATGGTTTATGTTGGACCGATATACCGCGCTGAGAAATTATGCAGTTTGACGTGAGGAGGTGAGAGGTTCTAGTTCGTGATTATCCAGCTTTTGATGTGTATGAATGGTACTCTGTCATAAAAGTCTGCACAGCAAAAATACCGGCCACGTGTCAAAACATGTTGGCGTGTAAATTTAGCAGCTGAGAAAAAAATAAACTAACTCTTTACGCCTCGATGAAAAGAAGACGAATTATGTAAACTTACGCTCAATGTATAACCATTATTCAGTGTCGGACATTAGCACTCGCCCGCTCGCCCAGGCGAGTGTGAAAAGTGTCGGGCGAGTGCAAATTCTCGATCACTTGCCCATTTGGCGAGTGCAATTTTTGTCACCAAGAAATTATTTAAATATCAAAATAATGTTTTTACACTCCATTTTGGTAAGAAAATTCCTAAACATAAACTTACCATTTCTATTTTACAAAGTTTTGTATTCCGAAAGGCAAGTGACACACTACATTCGGCTAAACAATATGGCTTCCCTCTAGTGATAATTACATATCGCATCTACTTGTACAAAGTAATACTGCTGGTCACTATCGAGCCATCGGGTGATCAGGTAGATATCGCGCCTAAAATAGAGACCGCTCCTGAGGGATTTCACGAAGATTCATCAATAAAAAATCTACTTGAAATATAAAGTAAGTGCTTCCATTGTGTTTCCTTGGGGTTTAAGGTCTTTAAATAGAATTTTTCATTGAGGAAATCATCCTCGGTCTGCCATAGTGCTTGATGACGTTGCAAGCGAATTGTTTTCCGTACTTTCCCAGCTTTCTGATCATTGCGTGTTCTCCCGTAAACTGATCGTGTACAAAATAAAAAATGTGGATATATATTTCAAGAGTCTCTAAAGTAGTCGAAGAGAAAAAGGAAGGAAAAAGCCCCGAAAGCTACCTGTGATAAGTCCAAGGAATTAAAGATGACTAAAATGGTTGGAAAGACGCGGGGGTTGGAAGGGGAGGGGGAGGTAAATTTTTGGGCGAGTGAAAACTGGTCCGGGCGAGTGCATTTTGAGGGTCACTCGCCCGAATGGCGAGTGCTCTCAAAATTAAGTGTCCAACCCTGTTATTTCTTGGTGTATTAACGGAAGTTAAACACATATAAGCTTAATGCGACAGTTCGAGGCATTAAAATTTAAATTTCAAACTTACAGAAGAATCACAATTGAACGAGTTCGCTTTGTTAATAGTGTGATCAATGCCTTAAAAATTGAATTGAAAGCAATCAGTTCAATGGCTTTAAACTGGATTCAAAGGTTTTTTTCAGCCGCATTAAAACTAGGCAAACATTTCCTAGTACGTTAGACATTTAGCCGAGACGGCGGATCTAAATCCGAATAAGATTAAGCTTATTTTATGTATGCTGTAAATCCTCTGAATATTGGAACTGGTTGTTTATATTCTTGTACGTTGAGAAGTCGATCCTAACTTGCTTCCTCTACTCTGGCAATGGCCTGAAATAGGATGTTCAATACTTAGTTTGTACTCAAGATTATTCAAATTGTTAACTTATTGATTATTTTGACTATGCCCTGGACAATAATTAACAATTATTCTCCGAAATGGAGGTGAATGAGGCTGAGTAGGATATATATCCACAGAGGCCAAAGGCCAAGGTGGATAACACTCTCTGAGATCTGCAGAATTCTTCATATCCTATAGCCCATTTCGCAGATACGGCGGCCATTTTGAATTCTATTGTTTCCAATATCTATTATGTGATGCTCTGGGGGCAATTAAATATGTATTTGCCCCCAGAGCATCCCATAATAGATATTATTATTAGAATTCAAAATGGCCGCCATATCTGCGAAATGGGCTATTAAAGCCAAATTCAGTAATTGCTTTATTATTCATTCAAAATGTCTCCCTGTTCTTAAAGGAGTTCGCCATTTCGCTCTTTGTTATTCTGCTTACCAAAAGTAACCCAACCTTGTCCCCAGGTTTTCTCGGTCAATGGTTCAATAATCTGCAGTGGGCTGCACTTTTGATATCATTTTGACGTCATTGTTTCAATGATCTGCAGTGAGCTGCACTTTTGATGTCATTGGTTCAATATGACAAACTTCTTTCCAAATTTGATCCCCAGTAGCTGGTTATGGTGAATTATGAATGAATGAATGAATGAATGTGTATTTATATACCGCACATATCACATATCGTCTCATGGCAGTTTACAATTCTTATTGAGTGAGATTGAACGTCAGCTTGTGAAGGCGGCTCTGGCTGCCACTATCAGTTCATATTTGATCTCAATCACCCAACCAGCCCATGCATGAAATAATGCGTATGGTTTTAGCCAATCACAAATGGGGAAATAGTTTAATTGAATAATAAACTAGTTTATATTATTAATCATTAAAAATATTTCCCCATTTCTGATTGGTTAAAACCACATGCATTTAACTCACCATAACCAGCTGCTGTTGACCAAATTTGTAAAGAACTTTGTCATATCAAACCAATATATGGTGTCAAAAGTTTTGACATATTTAACCAATGACATCAAAAATGACGTCAACCCGCTACAGGTTATTGAACGGTTGACGGAGAAAACCTGGGGATTGAGGTTGTGCTATTTTTGGTGAGCAGAAAACAAATAGCAAAATAGCAAAATTCCTTAAAGAGCGGGGAATAATAACTCGCAGGTAATGGGCCAATTTGCAATAATATTATTCTACAGAGTACAGTCTGTTATTACTAAGTAGGTGTTACCCTTCAAAGTAACTGCAAGTTCATTGAACATGTAAGACTGAAATTGGTCAAAGCAAACAGATGTTTACATTTTTTCAGGTCTCTCAGAAAGGAGCGATATTCTCAAGTAGAGCTAGACCATTTACTGAAGTCTTAGGCCCCGTCCACACTAATCCGTTTTCAAACGAAAACGGAGCTGTTTTGCTCCGGATACGGCTATCGTCCACACTACAACGCCAAAAACGATCACCGAAAACAGAGCCATTCGAAAATGCTCTCCAGAGTGGAGCGATTTGAAAACGATGCTTTTT
This sequence comes from Platygyra sinensis, assembly GCA_019787425.1. Lineage (NCBI taxonomy): Eukaryota > Metazoa > Cnidaria > Anthozoa > Scleractinia > Merulinidae > Platygyra > Platygyra sinensis. Next base: position 18,789 of record JAHPZR010045061.1, on the reverse strand, counting down.
GAATACGTTTTCTAGTGTGGACGGAGAAAAGGATGCTATCTGAATACAGTGACGTCGTCAAAATAGATATGACCGGCCGCCAAACCTCTGGACCGTGAGTATTCAACATAGCAGACAGACGTAACGGACAGAATCAACACTGGTGCCAATTTCGCGGGCCTATATATTGAAATGCACAAGCGTCAAGTTCATTTGAGCATGCGCACTGAGGGTATAAAAGCATTTTCAAAACGGGTACGGCGTTGTAGTGTGGACAGGCGAAAACGATAAGTGTGGACGCAAATCTTTTTGAAAACGGATTAGTGTGGATGGGACCTTAAGTTCTATCGAATTTTACCTATTGCCTTTGTTAATTATTAATTAAGCAATAGACCACAAGTTTCTATGGTTTATAGAATGTGGGTACAGTAGGTAGGTCTACAGCACTGTGCCATTTTAGAAAGATGCTTTGTTTGTTCTGGGACCTTACTGCAAACAGGCTGACCATTATGTCAATCAGACTAGCCAAAGTGCTTTTCAGGCTAAACTATGTGCTATTCAGGTTTAATGGCCATTGAATTCATCTCTGTTTGCTGGATACATGTATCTGGACACTTTGTTTTTTAATTGAAAAACCCACACCTTGAACTGATCACTGATTTTTAGTAGTCATAATAGGCCATATTCGTATTCTCGGTATTGGACTGGAACTAGCATGCAATGGAGGCTCATGCGGGGGAATATCATTGTATTTGAAAAGACTCCCCCGCATCAGCCTCACTTGCAAGCTAGTTCCAGTCCGATGCCGGGAATACGAATATGGCCTATTAAGTGACTGGTTAAGTTGACATCTTGGGCTTTGAAGCATGAAGCTTTAAGGAGTACACTCCTTTGGATGGGGTTTAGGAGGTATAGACCATCACAGGGTCACACTCTCCCCAGCACTTAATTTGTCAGTACTCTTTAAAATTTATACATCTGGGTGGACAGATATTGTGGCTTGAGTGAGGCACGATGACCAAGGCTGAAGGCTCAAACTCGGACTGCACGATCTGGTACTTTAAGTAATGATCCAGAAAAGAACTATAGCATTTTTTATTGTTCTGTGGCAGTGCGCTTTCCCCACGTTGAAACGGTTGTGTTTTCAGACGAAGAATTTATCAACCGATGGAAAGCAGGTTTATGAAATAATTACAGGTTAACGCACTCGGTGAGTGAATATTCGGGATTTACCTGCACGAGTTTACTAACAATGAACGAGAAATTTCAATACTGCACGAGGCCCGCGAGTGGCGCCGAGTTCATTGTTAGTGAACGAGTGCAGGTAAATTCCGATAATTCACGAGCAATGAGTGCGTTAACATTTTTATTATTCAAATTGAATATACTGCAAACAAAAATCGTCAAACTTTGAGTCAGCCGAAGCCATGGTGTAATGACAGTGGTGTATTGAATTTACACCACGGCTATTACACCACGATAATGACGTCGAGAAGGTTGTTTCGTCACAACCCAGTGTCATGTGGTACAATTCAACCAATTAGAAAATCGGAATTCGTACAGTGTATGAAATTTGAGTAATAAAATGTATTTAAACATTTTAACTCTATTTTGAAAGGTAGTTTCCTTTGTGTGAAAACATTTCAACCAATCACAACAGTCGTAAACAAAGACAACAAAAGCTTCCAATTTTCCTGTGTTCCCCACATAGGATTACTGTGGTATTTAGACTCAAAGAGATTTTGTCAAATGGAAAATAGTTGATAAATTAAAGACGAATAAAGATACAGCTACCTGAAGTTTTGGTAGATTTTGCTGATTTAGCCAATCAGAAGTATGATACAACAATAGCAATGTTGTGCAAAGGTTAGGATCTTTCTGCATTCCTTGCCGTGTGGTGCTATCTTTCTTACATGAACTGTTACTTAACTATTAGGCTGATGCAACTACCATTTTAGCCAGACCTAATAAGGAACACTGACATAGTGATTGAATTTTTATATGGTAACAGTAATCTGCACAGGGTTTTGGATATCTCATGGACAGTTTATATAAAGCATGACAGAAAATTAGCGTTACATTCGATTTTCGCCAAATTTGGACGGTGGACTGATCTGACAGATAGCCAATTTTAGGCCATTTTTCAGCTCTTTTTGTCTCATCCCTCCCTCAGGAGATTTGTCAAGTTAGCTAATTAAATTAAATCAATTGAACAATATGGTGGCTGGTCGCGGAGGAATGTTTATTTCCTTAAAATTGGGGCAAAATCTTTCAGAGATGGAAGTCAGGGCATTTGTAAGGTAATTTGGAACCATTTGCTGTATAAATTTCCAGCTCATTACGCTGTCTGCTCTGTTTGTTCTTTCATTCTCTTTTCTAGTCCGCCGAGGTCATTTTTTTGTCAAAATCACGTAAGGATAGTTCGGAAAAGATGTTCCCATTCAAGTTTAGTTCTCAGGCAAAAATTCTTGGAGTTATTGACGGAAATGTCGGCCTGTGTTGTTCGTGTTTTTCGGTTGCAACTGTGGCTACCTTTGTTGAGTCAAGCAATACCACAGGTGAAAAAAAATTCTATCTAATTCTGGTTTTCTTCCATATCGCTGAAATTTTAACCCTTTCACCACCAGAGGTCTCCCTTTGACGAGTAAAATCATCTGGCGTTAGACAGAGTAAAATCTATTAAGTCACCCTTGGTGGTGAAAGGGTTAACATGATAAAGCTGGATTGCTAAGGAATAGATTGTATTAGTATATACACCACACTAGTGAATAGTGCCTTTTGCGCGCGCTGATTGGCTAGCTCGGAGGTGATTAGCCAAGTACTATTCACCTCCGAGCAGCCGAAGAAAAACAAAATGGCTTTTGTCGGCATATTGTCATGAATAAAGTTACTCTTTGAGCCGCTAGTTATTCAGCTTGTGTGGTATATACTAAAACAATTATTCACCTCAGTGTCGGTGGAAGTGGTGGATATTTACCTCCACTTCGGTGAATAATTGTTAGCTATTGCCGGTGTGTGATAGCTATTAGCCCTAAAGTGTTATATCGCTTCAAAGTCAAGGTTTGTGAAAAGAATTTTGCAAAGCGAGGGTTCAGCTGCTTTGGACCGTTCATTGTAATCAGAGATTTTTGTTGACCCTAAAGAAAAAAATATCTGGAAAAGGTCATTTCATGACGATTCCAAAGGAATATAAATTTATGTATGTTCTGAGCTAAAAAAGCAAAAAACGATTTCGACGAACAATGGGTTTTTAATATTTGTCCTGCAAAAGTTTGAGCCGAGGAAGAGTTAAGGATATCAAGGACATGGAAATTGTTTATACTTTGAACTTGCAGATTTGATGTTTACAGAAAAGTCCCAAAGGATTTAACTGAACCCACCCTAACAGGAGCAGTGAGTAAGTTCATTAATTCTTAGCAAATTATTCCTGTAAATTGTTAATTTTAACAATATTTTATGATGTATATAGGTTTGTGTTTTCTTTTTCAAATTTTAATTTTTGAGGGCCATTAGTTTATCAGTTTTATTACTGTTATATGTTACCCTCGTTAAATAAAGTCTTACTTACTTACTTACTTACATTAATAAACTGATTGTTACTAAACTTTGTTGCAACAAATTTTATAATTTCCTCTTTTTTATTGGTTTTGGTACACTGTACATGTAGCACAGGTAATCCAGGCTCACTGTTTGTGACATGTGACATACATGTACATGTAACACGGCTAAATGATAGAGAACACATGAGGCGAAGTTTACAGGTGTAGGTCTGAAAATTTGCTAGAAAATGGAATTAAACATCTGGGTGTGCATGTGTGATTGGCTCTTGGGGAAGAATTGATTCCCGAGGGTGCAGTTGAACGGTGAGTTTTGTCTTTGATTTATCTGGATTTCCCGTCCATGCACGGGGACTTGTTATGCTCATCACCAGGGGCCCTGAGCTTGGCACCATTTTGAACTGTGACAATGGCAATCTTAAAGGTTTTGGGCCGCCATTGTAGTAGCTTAAAGTACAAGTTCTACGGAGCCTGGTGGCTTCACGTTGCTATCTGGAGATGCTTCAGTGGATTCTTGGTATATAGAAATTTATGTTCCATCAGCCTGGCGTGTTTATTTAGCGACTGGATTCAATTTTCACACGAAAAACCATGCTTGTTTTGGGTCGATCAGAGTCCTAGTTTGCCATCGGCCTCCTACCCTGCCACTTTACTATGAAGGAAAGGTGACAAAGACTATTTTCCCCAAAAACTTTGTGTACGTATTAAGGACCACAAGAACTCACCACATGGTAAGTTTCATCGATTTTTATTTCCGTTTTCTAGCAAATTTTCAGACCTAAACTTTGCCTCATACATGTATCTTCTCTATAATTACCCGTTTTGTGTCACGTGTCACCCACAGTGAGCCTGGGTTACCAAGATGCAATCCCATGTACAGCTGTAGGTGCAGACTGTTGTGCATAATGTACTCCAAGTTTCTGAGCCTCCAAATACATACACTAATGGTTTGAATCCACTGACAACCTAACGAGTATTTATTTATTAAACCTGTATCATAGTAACTATAAGAAATACACTTTTGATTCGGAATTCAAAAATGAGTTTCACTCTATCCACTGAGCTACGAGAACTCATGGAGAGCCAGGTCATTTAACTGAGTTCTTATATCCTATCGGGACTCATATTTTTTTCTAGGCCCACGCTCGTGTGACATTATTTTCACATGTATTTACCGTGCTGCAATTTCATCACTCATTTATCATTATTTACCACATGTTCACTGCTGAATCCTGCAGACTGCAGGAGATGCGTGTCATATAAGAACTCAGTTAAATGACCAGGCTCTCCGTGAGTTCTCATAGCTCAGTGGATAGAGTGCCCGGCTGGTGTTAGGGAGGTCATGGGTTCAAATCCTATCGGCACTCAGATTTTTTCTAGGTCCCATGCTCATGTTACATTACTTTCACATAAATTTACGAGCTGCAATTTCACCATCGCTCATTTATCAAGATTCCATGTTGCTTTGCATCTGTTCAGTAATTGATCATAGAGGACATCAAAATGTGGTACAGCGTAATGAAACATCAAAGACACACTTGGCTATTGTCTTGTTCAGTCAATTTTTTGTTCTTACCACATTTTGAGATCATCTCTGATCAATTACTGAACTGATGCACTGCAACATGGAATCTACAGTATTTGTTAAACTGACCTGATGTTCTAGAATACAATACTAGTTCTAATTTACATTTAGATTGCTACTAGTGATTGACCCACCAAAACTACATGTAGTCGTGCTCTGAAAGCAGTAATCTCACAGTGTAATATAACTAGAAAAAAGGAAACTGTAGAAAAGAATGAAATTGGACTGAACCATTATGCCAGAGGGAACTCATTATGTAATGAAAGAAGTTAAAAACTTCGTATGCTGTGTGGCACTTGTTACTACAATAAAAAATAAAAGTTAAGAATGTTGCTAGAAGTGCCAAAATCTTGACAAATGTCCAAAAGTTTCGGGACTGTGCTCTTCATCAGTGGAATGTTTGTTAGCGAACAAGGGCACAATCCTGAAATGTTTGGACATTTGTTAAGATTTTGGCACTTCTAGCAACATTCTTAACTATTATTTTTTATTGGAATTCAGTATGTGCTAAATGTACTTTGTTCTTGTCGACTCCTTTCTTATCTCTATAATAAGACTATAAAATAATTAAAGCTATTTAAATGCACCTGATGTGCTGTGTATTTCAATTGGACGATTTTCTATTTAACAATTAGATTATGAGCTTGAGATTTCTACCGCGTGATAGAAATCGAGAGTGAATAATCTAAATGTTTTAGTATAAATCTGCTAGTCGTTCAAAACTTAATCTAAATCCTCTTCTCAACACTTTGAAAATGCAGAGAAAAGGCCGTCATTTTGTTAACAAGCGCACACTGTTATGCTACTCACGATCTATCACAGAATAGATAGTGAGTAGAGTAGCCAATCAGAGAACGGCATTCGTGATAGAACGCTAGTAGATTTATACTAAAATTATTTATTACAGATAGGAACTTACATGTAGTAATAGACAACTCTACAATAATCTAAAGCTTTATCTACGAACTTTATTAAGTGGCAGTATCACTGAACATTATTTTACAGATGTGCTTTTTCTTCAACAGTTTCCATATGCAGTTGCCTTTTTATAGTATTTCTGTTGCTATCAGAGTTTTACAGCTTTATAAACACAGAAATGTAAGTAAAAAAAAGTGTTTCCGGTTTTATAAAATGTATTTTATTGAAAAAAAACTGGATCATTGGGTAATACAAATCAAGAATTTTTTCACTAGCCATGAGAGTGCAAGGCTGCTGCCTAACAGGAGCCCGGCAGCCTCACTGGGGCACCCAAGAAAGTCCTTTGGGCTCCTAAGTTTTTGAAGCATCTCCCAAAACATTACTTGTTGGGCTCCTAACTTTTTTGGCTTTTGCCCTTCTGGGCTCCTTGAAATATTGTTAGACAACAGCCTTGGAGTGGTTTACCCTCCAGGGCCAGCTGGTCACAGTGGAGTCCTCTTGACATCCCAGGCACCCAAATATTGCTACTGCCAGTGATTTTATTAAAAATAGGGGGTCAAATAAATGTTGTGGTGTGTTTGGTTACACTCACTTCTTTCCTTGTTGTCATGTAGTGTTAGTGAGTTGTTTGTGGATAACCCAACCGAAAATGACAGACTAGATGTCAAACTGAATATAACCTTGCCAAGAATGAAGTGTGAACGTGAGTACTGAAGAAAATGTCCATGAAATAATTATTCTTGCAATCTCAAGTTTCATTGTTTGTGGTGCTTTAAAGACTATCAGAAGTTAATACATTGCAAGTGCATGATACCTGCAAGAAGCACATCTTACGTGTACTAGCAAAATCTTAAAGTCAACAAACTTTACTCTTTTCTGAAAATGTTTCATGTGCTGTTTTTCTCTGTAGATCTTGGCCTGGATATTCAGGATGAAATGGGAAGGTCAGTTAAAGGCTGCTGTCAGCCATGAAAATTTATCTTTGAGGAACTGGAATTTACATGCTTTGCTTTGATCATGGGTGTACAAAATACATTTCATATCTACATGTAGACCATAATTTATTATGTTAGATTTTTTATTTTGGTACATGTAGGACTTAAAGTGCTACAAATGTACTATGATCAAATTTTTACCTCTTGATTTTTTTTGCGTATTGCATAGAATTCTATAAAAGAATGAAAACAGTCCTTACTGTTGGCAAATATCTGCATTAGTTCTGGAGATATTTACCACCATTTTCATTGATGTGCGACTTTGGAAAGCAAAACACCCACAGAAATTGTCCAAAATTTCCGTCAGTCTTGCGTGCTATTGACAGATCGGATCAAAATCCACCAATCACAGCCCACTAGCATGACGTAAAGAAGGTCTGAAGGTCACACTAGTGGCTGTGATTGGTGGATTTTGATCTGATCTGTCGATAACACGCAAGACTGATGCAGAGAATGATGTCTCCTAGTTCCAGACAAGCTAGAAAACGGTTCTTCTTTCTGCGGAATGAGCAACAAGGTGAACCAATAAATTATTGTTGAATAAAACTTGTGTCGCGCAATGTGGCAACATCATTAGGCGACTTTTTTCAGTGGTAGCATTTAATAATATACAAAGCAGTTTGCTGAATTTTCCACTGTGCTTGTTTTAAAACTCGCTGTGTTTTGGTTTGAATTTTGCTTTGTGTGGATTTACAAATCATGCATTTGTTTTGAACTGAAGTCGTGCTTTGTTCGCCATAACTTGTTAGGAAGAAGAGATTATGAAAACGATTGAAATCCAGTGGTCCTCAGGCTTTGCTCATGAGGTTTAAGGAGCTTAGAAAGAAAAAATCTAACATAATAAATTATGGTCTACATGTAGATATGAAATGTATTTTGTACACCCATGATCAAAGCAAAGCATGTAAATTCCAGTTCCTCAAAGATAAATTTTCATGGCTGACAGCAGCCTTTAACTGACCTTCCCATTTCATCCTGAATATCCAGGCCAAGATCTACAGAGAAAAACAGCACATGAAACATTTTCAGAAAAGAGTAAAGTTTGTTGACTTTAAGATTTTGCTAGTACACGTAAGATGTGCTTCTTGCAGGTATCATGCACTTGCAATGTATTAACTTCTGATAGTCTTTAAAGCACCACAAACAATGAAACTTGAGATTGCAAGAATAATTATTTCATGGACATTTTCTTCAGTACTCACGTTCACACTTCATTCTTGGCAAGGTTATATTCAGTTTGACATCTAGTCTGTCATTTTCGGTTGGGTTATCCACAAACAACTCACTAACACTACATGACAACAAGGAAAGAAGTGAGTGTAACCAAACACACCACAACATTTATTTGACCCCCTATTTTTAATAAAATCACTGGCAGTAGCAATATTTGGGTGCCTGGGATGTCAAGAGGACTCCACTGTGACCAGCTGGCCCTGGAGGGTAAACCACTCCAAGGCTGTTGTCTAACAATATTTCAAGGAGCCCAGAAGGGCAAAAGCCAAAAAAGTTAGGAGCCCAACAAGTAATGTTTTGGGAGATGCTTCAAAAACTTAGGAGCCCAAAGGACTTTCTTGGGTGCCCCAGTGAGGCTGCCGGGCTCCTGTTAGGCAGCAGCCTTGCACTCTCATGGCTAGTGAAAAAATTCTTGATTTGTATTACCCAATGATCCAGTTTTTTTTCAATAAAATACATTTTATAAAACCGGAAACACTTTTTTTTACTTACATTTCTGTGTTTATAAAGCTGTAAAACTCTGATAGCAACAGAAATACTATAAAAAGGCAACTGCATATGGAAACTGTTGAAGAAAAAGCACATCTGTAAAATAATGTTCAGTGATACTGCCACTTAATAAAGTTCGTAGATAAAGCTTTAGATTATTGTAGAGTTGTCTATTACTACATGTAAGTTCCTATCTGTAATAAATAATTTTAGTATAAATCTACTAGCGTTCTATCACGAATGCCGTTCTCTGATTGGCTACTCTACTCACTATCTATTCTGTGATAGATCGTGAGTAGCATAACAGTGTGCGCTTGTTAACAAAATGACGGCCTTTTCTCTGCATTTTCAAAGTGTTGAGAAGAGGATTTAGATTAAGTTTTGAACGACTAGCAGATTTATACTAAAACATTTAGATTATTCACTCTCGATTTCTATCACGCGGTAGAAATCTCAAGCTCATAATCTAATTGTTAAATAGAAAATCGTCCAATTGAAATACACAGCACATCAGGTGCATTTAAATAGCTTTAATTATTTTATAGTCTTATTATAGAGATAAGAAAGGAGTCGACAAGAACAAAGTACATTTAGCACATACTGAATTCCAATAAAAAATAATAGTTAAGAATGTTGCTAGAAGTGCCAAAATCTTAACAAATGTCCAAACATTTCAGGATTGTGCCCTTGTTCGCTAACAAACATTCCACTGATGAAGAGCACAGTCCCGAAACTTTTGGACATTTGTCAAGATTTTGGCACTTCTAGCAACATTCTTAACTTTTATTTTTTATTGTAGTAACAAGTGCCACACAGCATACGAAGTTTTTAACTTCTTTCATTACATAATGAGTTCCCTCTGGCATAATGGTTCAGTCCAATTTCATTCTTTTCTACAGTTTCCTTTTTTCTAGTTATATTACACTGTGAGATTACTGCTTTCAGAGCACGACTACATGTAGTTTTGGTGGGTCAATCACTAGTAGCAATCTAAATGTAAATTAGAACTAGTATTGTATTCTAGAACATCAGGTCAGTTTAACAAATACTGTAGATTCCATGTTGCAGTGCATCAGTTCAGTAATTGATCAGAGATGATCTCAAAATGTGGTAAGAACAAAAAATTGACTGAACAAGACAATAGCCAAGTGTGTCTTTGATGTTTCATTACGCTGTACCACATTTTGATGTCCTCTATGATCAATTACTGAACAGATGCAAAGCAACATGGAATCTTGATAAATGAGCGATGGTGAAATTGCAGCTCGTAAATTTATGTGAAAGTAATGTAACATGAGCATGGGACCTAGAAAAAATCTGAGTGCCGATAGGATTTGAACCCATGACCTCCCTAACACCAGCCGGGCACTCTATCCACTGAGCTATGAGAACTCACGGAGAGCCTGGTCATTTAACTGAGTTCTTATATGACACGCATCTCCTGCAGTCTGCAGGATTCAGCAGTGAACATGTGGTAAATAATGATAAATGAGTGATGAAATTGCAGCACGGTAAATACATGTGAAAATAATGTCACACGAGCGTGGGACCTAGAAAAAAATATGAGTCCCGATAGGATATAAGAACTCAGTTAAATGACCTGGCTCTCCATGAGTTCTCGTAGCTCAGTGGATAGAGTGAAACTCATTTTTGAATTCCGAATCAAAAGTGTATTTCTTATAGTTACTATGATACAGGTTTAATAAATAAATACTCGTTAGGTTGTCAGTGGATTCAAACCATTAGTGTATGTATTTGGAGGCTCAGAAACTTGGAGTACATATGCACAACAGTCTGCACCTACAGCTGTACATGGGATTGCATCTTGGTAACCCAGGCTCACTGTGGGTGACACGTGACACAAAACGGGTAATTATAGAGAAGATACATGTATGAGGCAAAGTTTAGGTCTGAAAATTTGCTAGAAAACGGAAATAAAAATCGATGAAACTTACCATGTGGTGAGTTCTTGTGGTCCTTAATACGTACACAAAGTTTTTGGGGAAAATAGTCTTTGTCACCTTTCCTTCATAGTAAAGTGGCAGGGTAGGAGGCCGATGGCAAACTAGGACTCTGATCGACCCAAAACAAGCATGGTTTTTCGTCGTGAAAATTGAATCCAGTCGCTAAATAAACACGCCAGGCTGATGGAACATAAATTTCTATATACCAAGAATCCACTGAAGCATCTCCAGATAGCAACGTGAAGCCACCAGGCTCCGTAGAACTTGTACTTTAAGCTACTACAATGGCGGCCCGAAAACCGTTAAGATTGCCATTGTCACAGTTCAAAATGGTGCCAAGCTCAGGGCCCCTGGTGATGAGCATAACAAGTCCCTGTGCATGGACGGGAAATCCAGATAAATCAAAGACAAAACTCACCGTTCGACTGCACCCTCGGGAATCAATTCTTCCCCAAGAGCCAATCACACATGCACACCCAGATGTTTAATTCCATTTTCTAGCAAATTTTCAGACCTACACCTGTAAACTTCGCCTCATGTGTTCTCTATCATTTAGCCGTGTTACATGTACATGTATGTCACATGTCACAAACAGTGAGCCTGGATTACCTGTGCTACATGTACAGTGTACCAAAACCAATAAAAAAGAGGAAAATTATAAAATTTGTTGCAACAAAGTTTAGTAACAATCAGTTTATTAATGTAAGTAAGTAAGTAAGTAAGTAAGACTTGTAGTTTAAGCGAGGGTAACATATAACAGTAATAAAACTGATAAACTAATGGCCCTCAAAAATTAAAATTTGAAAAAGAAAACACAAACCTATATACATCATAAAATATTGTTAAAATTAACAATTTACAGGAATAATTTGCTAAGAATTAATGAACTTACTCACTGCTCCTGTTAGGGTGGGTTCAGTTAAATCCTTTGGGACTTTTCTGTAAACATCAAATCTGCAAGTTCAAAGTATAAACAATTTCCATGTCCTTGATATCCTTAACTCTTCCTCGGCTCAAACTTTTGCAGGACAAATATTAAAAACCCATTGTTCGTCGAAATCGTTTTTTGCTTTTTTAGCTCAGAACATACATAAATTTATATTCCTTTGGAATCGTCATGAAATGACCTTTTCCAGATACTTTTTTCTTTAGGGTCAACAAAAATCTCTGATTACAATGAACGGTCCAAAGCAGCTGAACCCTCGCTTTGCAAAATTCTTTTCACAAACCTTGACTTTGAAGCGATATAACACTTTAGGGCTAATAGCTATCACACATCAGCAATAGTTAACAATTATTCACCGAAGTGGAGGTAAATATCCACCACTTCACCGACACTGAGGTGAATAATTGTTTTAGTATATACCACACAAGCTGAATAACTAGCGGCTCAAAGAGTAACTTTATTCGTGACAATATGCCGACAAAAGCCATTTTGTTTTTCTTCGGCTGCTCGGAGGTGAATAGTACTTGGCTAATCACCTCCGAGCTAGCCAATCAGCGCGCGCGAAAAGGCACTATTCACTGGGGGGGGGCACACAGCACAAGGCACTATTCCCACTTATGTGGTGTATATACTAATAATCTATTCCTTAGCAATCCAGCTTTATCATGTTAACCCTTTCACCACCAAGGGTGACTTAATAGATTTTACTCTGTCTAACGCCAGATGATTTTACTCGTCAAAGGGAGACCTCTGGTGGTGAAAGGGTTAAAATTTCAGCGATATGGAAGAAAACCAGAATTAGATAGAATTTTTTTTCACCTGTGGTATTGCTTGACTCAACAAAGGTAGCCACAGTGCCTAGCAACCGAAAAACACGAACAACACAGGCCGACATTTCCGTCAAAAACTCCAAGAATTTTTGCCTGAGAACTAAACTTGAATGGGAACATCTTTTCCGAACTATCCTTACGTGATTTTGACGAAAAAATGACCTCGGCGGACTAGAAAAGAGAATGAAAGAACAAACAGAGCAGACAGCGTAATGAGCTGGAAATTTATACAGCAAATGGTTCCAAATTACCTTACAAATGCCCTGACTTCCATCTCTGAAAGATTTTGCCCCAATTTTAAGGAAATAAACATTCCTCCGCGACCAGCCACCATATTGTTCAATTGATTAATTTAATTAGCTAACTTGACAAATCTCCTGAGGGAGGGATGAGACAAAAAGAGCTGAAAAATGGCCTAAAATTGGCTATCTGTCAGATCAGTCCACCGTCCAAATTTGGCGAAAATCGAATGTAACGCTAATTTTCTGTCATGCTTTATATAAACTGTCCATGAGATATCCAAAACCCTGTGCAGATTACTGTTACCATATAAAAATTCAATCACTATGTCAGTGTTCCTTATTAGGTCTGGCTAAAATGGTAGTTGCATCAGCCTAATAGTTAAGTAACAGTTCATGTAAGAAAGATAGCACCACACGGCAAGGAATGCAGAAAGATCCTAACCTTTGCACAACATTGCTATTGTTGTATCATACTTCTGATTGGCTAAATCAGCAAAATCTACCAAAACTTCAGGTAGCTGTATCTTTATTCGTCTTTAATTTATCAACTATTTTCCATTTGACAAAATCTCTTTGAGTCTAAATACCACAGTAATCCTATGTGGGGAACACAGGAAAATTGGAAGCTTTTGTTGTCTTTGTTTACGACTGTTGTGATTGGTTGAAATGTTTTCACACAAAGGAAACTACCTTTCAAAATAGAGTTAAAATGTTTAAATACATTTTATTACTCAAATTCATACACTGTACGAATTCCGATTTCTAATTGGTTGAATTGTACCACATGACACTGGGTTGTGACGAAACAACCTTCTCGACGTCATTATCGTGGTGTAATAGCCGTGGTGTAAATTCAATACACCACTGTCATTACACCATGGCTTCGGCTGACTCAAAGTTTGACGATTTTGTTTGCAGTATATTCAATTTGAATAATAAAAATGTTAACGCACTCATTGCTCGTGAATTATCGGAATTTACCTGCACTCGTTCACTAACAATGAACTCGGCGCCACTCGCGGGCCTCGTGCAGTATTGAAATTTCTCGTCATTGTTAGTAAACTCGTGCAGGTAAATCCCGAATATTCACTCACCGAGTGCGTTAACCTGTAATTATTCATAAACCTGCTTCCATCGGTTGATAAATTCTTCGTCTGAAAACACAACCGTTTCAACGTGGGGAAAGCGCACTGCCACAGAACATAAAAAATGCTATAGTTCTTTTCTGGATCATTACTTAAAGTACCAGATCGTGCAGTCCGAGTTTGAGCCTTCAGCCTTGGTCATCGTGCCTCACTCAAGCCACAATATCTGTCCACCCAGATGTATAAATTTTAAAGAGTACTGACAAATTAAGTGCTGGGGAGAGTGTGACCCTGTGATGGTCTATACCTCCTAAACCCCATCCAAAGGAGTGTACTCCTTAAAGCTTCATGCTTCAAAGCCCAAGATGTCAACTTAACCAGTCACTTAATAGGCCATATTCGTATTCCCGGCATCGGACTGGAACTAGCTTGCAAGTGAGGCTGATGCGGGGGAGTCTTTTCAAATACAATGATATTCCCCCGCATGAGCCTCCATTGCATGCTAGTTCCAGTCCAATACCGAGAATACGAATATGGCCTATTATGACTACTAAAAATCAGTGATCAGTTCAAGGTGTGGGTTTTTCAATTAAAAAACAAAGTGTCCAGATACATGTATCCAGCAAACAGAGATGAATTCAATGGCCATTAAACCTGAATAGCACATAGTTTAGCCTGAAAAGCACTTTGGCTAGTCTGATTGACATAATGGTCAGCCTGTTTGCAGTAAGGTCCCAGAACAAACAAAGCATCTTTCTAAAATGGCACAGTGCTGTAGACCTACCTACTGTACCCACATTCTATAAACCATAGAAACTTGTGGTCTATTGCTTAATTAATAATTAACAAAGGCAATAGGTAAAATTCGATAGAACTTAAGGTCCCATCCACACTAATCCGTTTTCAAAAAGATTTGCGTCCACACTTATCGTTTTCGCCTGTCCACACTACAACGCCGTACCCGTTTTGAAAATGCTTTTATACCCTCAGTGCGCATGCTCAAATGAACTTGACGCTTGTGCATTTCAATATATAGGCCCGCGAAATTGGCACCAGTGTTGATTCTGTCCGTTACGTCTGTCTGCTATGTTGAATACTCACGGTCCAGAGGTCTGGCGGCCGGTCATATCTATTTTGACGACGTCACTGTATTCAGATAGCATCCTTTTCTCCGTCCACACTAGAAAACGTATTCAAAAAGCATCGTTTTCAAATCGCTCCACTCTGGAGAGCATTTTCGAATGGCTCTGTTTTCGGTGATCGTTTTTGGCGTTGTAGTGTGGACGATAGCCGTATCCGGAGCAAAACAGCTCCGTTTTCGTTTGAAAACGGATTAGTGTGGACGGGGCCTAAGACTTCAGTAAATGGTCTAGCTCTACTTGAGAATATCGCTCCTTTCTGAGAGACCTGAAAAAATGCAAACATCTGTTTGCTTTGACCAATTTCAGTCTTACATGTTCAATGAACTTGCAGTTACTTTGAAGGGTAACACCTACTTAGTAATAACAGACTGTACTCTGTAGAATAATATTATTGCAAATTGGCCCATTACCTGCGAGTTATTATTCCCCGCTCTTTAAGGAATTTTGCTATTTTGCTATTTGTTTTCTGCTCACCAAAAATAGCACAACCTCAATCCCCAGGTTTTCTCCGTCAACCGTTCAATAACCTGTAGCGGGCGCTTTGACGTCATTTTTGATGTCATTGGTTAAATATGTCAAAACTTTTGACACCATATATTGGTTTGATATGACAAAGTTCTTTACAAATTTGGTCAACAGCAGCTGGTTATGGTGAGTTAAATGCATGTGGTTTTAACCAATCAGAAATGGGGAAATATTTTTAATGATTAATAATATAAACTAGTTTATTATTCAATTAAACTATTTCCCCATTTGTGATTGGCTAAAACCATACGCATTATTTCATGCATGGGCTGGTTGGGTGATTGAGATCAAATATGAACTGATAGTGGCAGCCAGAGCCGCCTTCACAAGCTGACGTTCAATCTCACTCAATAAGAATTGTAAACTGCCATGAGACGATATGTGATATGTGCGGTATATAAATACACATTCATTCATTCATTCATTCATTCATAATTCACCATAACCAGCTACTGGGGATCAAATTTGGAAAGAAGTTTGTCATATTGAACCAATGACATCAAAAGTGCAGCTCACTGCAGATCATTGAAACAATGACGTCAAAATGATATCAAAAGTGCAGCCCACTGCAGATTATTGAACCATTGACCGAGAAAACCTGGGGACAAGGTTGGGTTACTTTTGGTAAGCAGAATAACAAAGAGCGAAATGGCGAACTCCTTTAAGAACAGGGAGACATTTTGAATGAATAATAAAGCAATTACTGAATTTGGCTTTAATAAGCCCATTTCGCAGATATGGCGGCCATTTTGAATTCTAATAATGAATATCTATTATGGGATGCTCTGGGGGCAAATACATATTTAATTGCCCCCAGAGCATCACATAATAGATATTGGAAACAATAGAATTCAAAATGGCCGCCGTATCTGCGAAATGGGCTATAGGATATGAAGAATTCTGCAGATCTCAGAGAGTGTTATCCACCTTGGCCTTTGGCCTCTGTGGATATATATCCTACTCAGCCTCATTCACCTCCATTTCGGAGAATAATTGTTAATTATTGTCCAGGGCATAGTCAAAATAATCAATAAGTAACAATTTGAATAATCTTGAGTACAAACTAAGTATTGAACATCCTATTTCAGGCCATTGCCAGAGTAGAGGAAGCAAGTTAGGATCGACTTCTCAACGTACAAGAATATAAACAACCAGTTCCAATATTCAGAGGATTTACAGCATACATAAAATAAGCTTAATCTTATTCGGATTTAGATCCGCCGTCTCGGCTAAATGTCTAACGTACTAGGAAATGTTTGCCTAGTTTTAATGCGGCTGAAAAAAACCTTTGAATCCAGTTTAAAGCCATTGAACTGATTGCTTTCAATTCAATTTTTAAGGCATTGATCACACTATTAACAAAGCGAACTCGTTCAATTGTGATTCTTCTGTAAGTTTGAAATTTAAATTTTAATGCCTCGAACTGTCGCATTAAGCTTATATGTGTTTAACTTCCGTTAATACACCAAGAAATAATGCTTATACATTGAGCGTAAGTTTACATAATTCGTCTTCTTTTCATCGAGGCGTAAAGAGTTAGTTTTGTTTTTTTCTCAGCTGCTAAATTTACACGCCAACATGTTTTGACACGTGGCCGGTATTTTTGCTGTGCAGACTTTTATGACAGAGTACCATTCATACACATCAAAAGCTAGAACCTCTCACCTCCTCACGTCAAACTGCATAATTTCTCAGCGCGGTATATCGGTCCAACATAAACCATTCACTCGTTGATAAAAAGGCTTGGGAACAATGTATTACTATAAATATTCTGACAAGTGACTTCTCTCACCACAACAACTGTTTTGCCGCCATTTATATTTTCTACGCGGTGAACACTGATTGGTTGAAATATATCCCCATTCTTCTACTCACGATGAAACGATAGGGCTTGGAAACTATAATCACATCAAAGAACGTTTAAAAAAACGTATGTACACACTTATGTACACGTCTTCGAGCAGGGGCACCCAACGAGAATATAGTTCAAAACCACTAAAACATAGCATTGTTGAAAGTATTTTGGTATTTAAACGGTAGATATAGGCATATTTTTATCCCCTAAAAATTTTTCATCTGTTCGGATTTCCTAGCTGAAAGTCTAGTGATCCGAAAATTATAGGGATCAAAACTTACCTTTTCGAAAATTTCAGCCAGAAAAAAGGCTCCCGAAAATTATAGGTGACCTTTTTAGGGTAAAAATCCGTTAAAAATAGGCAATTATACCATATTTTAGATGTTCGAAAATCTTAGGAGAAGCAGGCAAGCAAGAAATTTTACAAAAAATGTTCCGAAAATTCTAGATCTCAAATCGTCTTCCGAACAGATATATTTCCGAAAATTGTCGTTGGGTGCCCCTGCTACAATAGTTTTTCAAATTTCCAAGGGGCAACTATCATGTCAGACCTATGGTTCCGAGACGAAAAACGGCTTGTACTAAAACAAGGAACGCCGGAATGCCGGAACGCCGCAACGCCGCAATGCCTGAACGCCGGAACGCCGGAACGCCGGAACGCCGGAACGCCGGAACGCTGGAACGCCGGAACGCCGGAACGCCGGAACTAAAACCCAGAACGCATGAAAAATAAATAAATTATTAAAAAATAAATTAATTAATCAATTAATCAGTTAAAACCTATAGTTCTAAAATCCATAACATACTTCAATTCAAACAGGAAAATTCCCCCCAGTATCCCCGGCGGCCACACATCCACAACCCCGTCTGCCAAATAGAAAAACGTAATTAATATCTTCGATTGGTAAGAACGTTTTGTAGTGATATTTATCTTAAACTGATGACAGGAGACTATGAGGGTGAGAGAACCCATCCCACATACATAGGCCTCTTCCAAGGATAATCTTTTTCAATCTAATTTTAGCGCGTGGTCAGGCCGCGAGGCTATTTCAGGAAAGACACCTGATTGGCCAATTTAAATGACGCAATAACATTGAGGTTTAGCTTGTCAGCAGCTAGAGCGCCTATAAATGTGAACCACTCATGCAGAGAAATGACCCAAGGGAATGACAAGACGAATTTCCAAAGGAAAAGATCAGGATAAACACATAGAAGATAATTTTCCTGCCCAGCACTTTCAAAATGCTTTCCAGATAGGTCTCCTTAAGGGTCTCTCTCGATCCTAACGATGTTTTAGTTCCAGAGAAAGTCTTTTTTCTTGTCGCGGACATTCAATCTCTGGTAAATATTACACAGCACTTCACAAATTGAATATACAAAGATTTGCTCCGGGTTTTTTGGAGCGAAAGTTCTAACAAACGCAAAACAAATATTTTAGCTGTCT
>JAHPZR010045057.1:0-24330 GCA_019787425.1 Platygyra sinensis | reverse complement strand
CTTTTATTGGGAATGGTCTTTACCAGTTTACAGGCAATTGAGTATTATGAGGCTCCGTTTGCTTTGTCAGACTCTGTTTATGGCTCAACTTTTTTTGTTGCAACTGGGTTTCATGGATTACATTTTTAATTGGAACGACTTTTTTATTTGTTTGTTTTTTTTCGTTTGTTATCTAATCAAATTTTACTGCACCCGCATACTACAGTTGTGTCGGGATTTTGTGTTCTGCATTCCCTGAGGCAGCGAGTACTCAAGAAATGCATGGCAGCGGCACCCGTCTGTCAGAGCTACTTGCCCCAGCTCCTCCTGTCATGCCAGTGTAATAGTCGCACGAGCAGTTTCGTCCAAGGGTCACACTACAACAATTCAGTTAACTTGCTTTCTTTTCTCATTAAAACCTATATTGAGAAGACCACAAATTATATTTTAAGTACTATAGGTAGGGTGTTCACACTAATTTTGTGCAGGGATTGAAAGTGTATCTCTTTGTGATAGCTCAATCCAATATGCATAATTCACGGCGTCAATTTTCAATCTATCATATGGGTTGTCCACTGACTTCATTACCCACTGTGATACTTAATGGATTGCAGCTGTTTCTCATTCGTCATCTATCCCTTATGAGCGCTGATAAGTCCTGTATCAAATTCAAGTGTAGTTGTAATTATTCTCATTTAATATCTGCTCATTCATACGTCGAACCTTGAGTACGCTTAGGAAACTGTCAGAAATGTCATATCTATTTTCTACTATGCCGTCAATTATATGTGTCAATCTATCAACCTCCAGGGGGAAGTGACACTGGATTTTTGTATGAGTAACTGCGATGAGCATTTGTCGAGGTGATGTCATCCGGACACCAAGGAGTGCTAGAGGACTATATGGCTCGAGTTATGGTCTTGATGTACAGAAGGCACACTAATTTCAGTCGCTCGTATTGTTATCGGTGAGAACGAGTGGGACTGAGTCTGTAATACGAATATATGATCGTGAAAGAGCAGGACTATGTGATAGGCAGCATGTGTATAGTTGTGATTTCGACGCCCACGCCGGCATCAGCGTTTGTAGGTGTTCCATAATGACGCAGCGCCCTCTCTCAGCACATATTATCATGACAGTACCTTCGCCGGAGGAGATATGATAGTAGTTGAGATCGAGCGATATAGACGATAGTGGGTCATTCTCTGCTTTTAACATAAAGGTGGGTTTTTTGTTCATACACCCACACGACAGATCTGGCTTCACATTAGCGTCTCTACCTGTCCTTTCACACCCCCCCCACAGACATTAGAGGGAGACATTGGGTTTCGCTTCGCTGCTATATGCTGTCCTACATCTGGAACTTGTACAGTATTCCGTGGTGTCGAATCAGTGTTAGATGGACGCTGGACGAGCACATAGAGACTCAATATGCTCGTAACTCCGATTTTAACGTCAGAGAATGGACTTTTGTGTTTACAATAGTATGGCAAGGCTGTATGTAGGCACATTCGTGTATGCGGTTCCTATGACTCGTATATGGTCGCTGTTAAAAGCACTATATAGTAACGCATGCCCCCGCATGTCTTCTTTGTTTCCCTCATTACATAGTGCACGCAGGTAGATGGCATTAAACCGAATAGCACTGGTTTTTATTAACTACACCGCGCACGGAATTTGTTTTTTGATTGGTCACAATTACTGTGTACTGTAAAGATCGCATTATAGTGTTGTATAAGTATCAATACATTATTCCAATGAGATCACTGAAAGGAGTAACATGTACTGTGAGATATCAACTCCTCTGTGTACTCTCTAGTTAGAACACTTTATGATAATGCCTCGAATTCTAGTGCATACAGTGTCAATTTATGCATACGTTGTCACACTATCTTGTTAGTCTTCAATCTCGCGGTAGCATGAATGCGTCACTCGACTATATTTGAACCCAGAGGACATTTTCATTATTAATGAAATTTATATAACTAGATTCGATGGTCGTCGATTTTTTCATATATATGTGTTTTTTGCGTTTATTATAATGCAGCACTTATTTCTACACACTAGAAGAAATTCGATATACTAGTAATTAAGAGACCCCTCGTAAGAAAGTACTATATTATCCTAGTATCGATGCTCACGAACCACTGTAAAACACTAGCCAATTTCTGGCAGAATACATACACAATGACATAACTAGCTATCTGTATGTGCGCTATACTTATTCTGTTAGTAGTATTCTATTTGTTATCTATAATTAGTTTAAATATATCTTCTGTAGCTATCACACCCTTACTTGTTCATCTCCTGAGTGTAGACTATCTGTTAGTTATATGTTTGTAAACAATATAATGTATTATATTATTATAAAGCGCATTTCTGATTGCTAACCTGATATTTATATTTACTTTTATGTTTTCGCACTCCTGTTTGCACATCTATGTGTTCTGCGAGCGAGAAGTAACGAAGAGCAGATGCAACATAGCCAGAGTGTCGTTGATCTTGCCTAGCGGTCGATAGATGCTCGGTCTATCGTGACACGACAGTCACGAGTAGACCAAATGTCTTCTCTTCTGTTAGGGCACCACCGTCCCAGCGTATATTAAGCACGAGATAGCACAAAGTAAGTCTTGTCGTCAGTTTGATGTCCCTGCCACAGACACGATGACGAGTAACCCAAAGGAGGGCGATGCAAAGCTATTGTCGTATGCACTTTTGGTCTTGAAGCCTATCATGACTTGGCATTTTAGGCTGTCTGAATCTGTGACATGTGAGCTGAGTGTCACGCACGACAGTGGCCCAAGAGACCCGCAGGCAAAACAGGAACAGGATACGCTAGTATATTTATCTCTCCTTAGCTCGTGTATTTTGTATTAGGATGCACATATGCCCCTTTGGGTTCCGATACGATGAGTAATGGGAATATCGATTCGCTATAGTATGAGTAGCACACTAGTTGTAGGTCTGATGTCACGTGTGTGCTTATACACGCGCAGGAGTTTATGTATTGTGATGAATAGAAAAGAAGAGCTAATAAGCACATATAGTGCCTATCGTCACCATAATAGCGTCTAGTAGTGATGTAGATTGAAGTAGTCCTGCGAGATACACGCCTTGTCTCCTCTAGGACTATATATCCTATGCTCACAGGCTACGCCACCCCACAACATGCGTTATCACTACAATTGACGACTGATATCCAAGGTGAATCACTCACAGCACTTCACTTCCCACCGTGTGGTGAATACTACTAGTGTTATATATGATTATGCATCGCAGACGTCGTACTATAAAACATGGCCTCTGGATCGTTATGACTAGCACTTTGCTACTTGTGTAAGTTATAATACACGACGACTCAGATGTTGGGTATAATTCGCAAGGCACGCGTATGTATGTTGTTGCCTGGTACAGTGAGGTTGTTATAACCCCATTAGTGAGTTTGTGAGATCAAGACACATTAGAGATGATGTCTTATCTCTGGATCGTAATTGAAACACTTATGAAAGGTTCAGTATTCAATGTAAGAGAGTATATGCGACGTATACGTGTTCGTAATTAATAGAGAGTTACTTAAATGATTCTACACTATCTCAGTGTATAGGTCTCATTTTTAGAGAGTCAGCACCGTCGCATACCAATGATCTCTTATGTACACACTCCACTTTAGCTTCATGTATTGTGTGATCAATGTGAAAAGAATGACCACTTCAGGTGCCACGAAAGAGAGGTTAGATCCTCCCCCAACTCCCCTGCGGTGACGTAGGTGGTATGAAGAACACCCGAATGAGTCAGAATAGCTACTCTCGGGTGGTGGACTCGCTCTCTTGTTATTGCCTTGCGTTAGTTGATGATGTTTATTGATGAACATGAGGATCTTTTGACTTAATGGATCGATTCGTATTATAATTAAATCACCAGTTTCTTCATCGCCAATATAGCATATTGTATGTTTATCCTGTCTCGCATTGTCTGTGCATACTTTACTTTATTTCTAGTGGCAATTCAGTAGGGTATGTGTTTCTCGCCGATCTTTTCGAGAGACAATGTGTGCGCCTCGAGTCACTACCAACCCGATCATAAATGATTCTTACGACTATGTTCTCTAATTCCTATGTAGACTCTTTACTTACTACCTCTAATGCGCCAGAAGCCGCCCCACGAGCGTCACCTGTGTTGTCCTGCTCTACTTATATTGCTGCCACCACCCCTAAGTGTCCTCGTATACGTATGCGTCCGTAATTGCCGCTGAACACCACTGTCGTGTGTCCTGATAGTCTCTTCATTTTTGATAACCGATAGGCCGTATTGTCTGTGCTTATCGCCGTATCCTACACCCTAGCCTGGTGTAGTTAGCTTATGTCCAGTATAGGTGTCGCACCTTATTTGCTCTTCGGCTTATGTCTTCAAATTATTTTATAACATTCCCTGATGTATCCTTATAAGTGTTTATTTAGTGTATTGTGTATGAGTTACGTTCTGTTCTGTGGTAAAGTAGTAATGTTCTTATATACCTCTAAACCATACTGTGTATTCTATCTCTGTTTCCTTATAATATTTTTCTTTGTGTAGTGTGCTTGTCCCCAAAATTAATTTATTATATTTAGTTTCATAACAAGCCAATACCCCCCCCCATATACTCCCCCCTTCCCCAACTCCCCTCCCGTTGCCATATTACGGTGTTGATTTTTATGAGCTGACCGAGAGTGCCTTGTAAACTGTGTTCGCCGTTTCCCGAGCCATTGCGTTAGTCATATATAGTTGTCTGTCAAAAAGACTATGCTCTCGATGACCATCCATCCTGTGCTTTGGTTAAACAATAATTAAAAATCTATAAGTACTACATACATCGACGACTTACACACATCTACACACATCTCAAGCCCTCACACAGCAGCTCAGACATATAGCAGTGTCGGTGCATCACACCGTCCACCAACGCACCACCCCGTAAATGATGCAACGACCCAAGAGAAACACCTAGGATTGGTTATCTAATATCACTTGCTGTCCTGCTCGATTTCCTAGAGTTGTTGCGTGGTGACTTGGTCGTTTCACTGTGTATCTTCCCGCACGGAGAATCGCCGCGACAGTATGTTATTTTTTTCTCTCCACCATTCTCCTCGCACCCACCATCTACTGTAACTTATGTTACACATGGACACCCATGCACAGCCCTGCGTGTACTACGCTACACTAATGTTCAGCTTCGTTTCAGTCCATATGTGACTCCTCTCCTACACCCACCTGCCGTGATTCTCCTTCTTTTAGACCCCTCTGTCTTCTGTAGCGAGTATGGCGTCACTATGATGCCACTAGTTCTTGTTCCGACGTGTTTGTTTCTCACGCACTTCTGCATCTCATGCCGTTCTCCCCCTTACAGTATCTCTGATTTCGGAAAGTCTTCGTTCTTGTAGAGGCGTCTCTTCCTACCTGCTCCCACTGTCTTGACCACACACCGCCCCGTTCAGAGCATTCATCCGACTCAATCGTTCCGCTGCATGATCACCGCGACTATGATTGTCTGTGATAACTTCTCTACCACCGTCATGAGATTTCTCCTGTCCCGCTATCTACATCCTGTCGTCATATCAGTACCGACCGCGGTCCACTCAGATCTTGTGTCTCTACCCTGAGCAGAGGCCAAGAGCTCTCACACCGATTGCATCGCTCGCGCACATCGTTTCACTGTTCGACCCACGATTTGCGCGCATGTCTTCGTGTCCCCCGCTGTTAAAAACTTATTCGTTTTTGGTTGACACCGCTTCTCTTTTTTCATGTTCGTCCCTTCTTTTATTCCCAGGTGTCGCGCGCACCTCTCAATTACGTTCGTGCTCGTTCACGTCAACCCCGTCGCTCGATTTCCGAAAATTCTATTTATGCCCGTGCTCCAACACCATCAATAAACATCCGAGATTATAACTGTCGCCACGTCTGGCCGGTGCTATTCTGTTTTGGCACTATTCGCGCCGGTTGCCATTGTCGTGCGCTCCTGTGTAATGCTGTGCCAGTGCAGTGCATGCATGTCCGAATTCCGAGATGAACCTCACCACGGTAATTGTGGGTCTTGTACACTAGACACGAAACTAGTACCCTTTGATGATGCTGACGGCAGTCTAATTTGGCTTATGCAACTTTTTGTTTATTTAGCCACGGCTTGGTACCGAGGGAGTACCGGATGTTGAAGCGCCACACTCAGTAGACATTTTTCAATTTCAATTTTCTAGCCAGTCGCTGTGTTTAAGCCCGCCCGTGATGACAGTCCCACCTCACATTTCGGAATTGGTATCTTGTTAATTAGCCATGAGAAGAGTCCGTGCCCACTAGTCTTGCACTTGTTTAGATTCAGAATTGTGAAACAGAAAATTGGCGGAGATAACCACTCATACGTGTTGCCTTAGTGCTGCTTTTGTTCAACAGGAAAGGGGTGCAAGGCGAGAAATTGAGATAGGGAAACTTGGCGCTCTTACAATATTGCAATCATCTGCTTCAGTTCGTCATGTGAAAGCTCTCCGGCGTATTCTTCGAAGATGGGCTTCGTGGGTCTTGGCCGACGGCGTGTAAAACACAACGATCGCTGCACATTCTCTCGGAAAGGCTTCGTGATGCTAGAGAGCTGCTGCGTCAACACCCAAACGCTGATGCCGGCGTGGGGCGCCGAAAATCCAAGCTTCACAGGCTCCTCCGTCGCTCTTTCACGTCTTTTGAGGCGGCGCAGTAATCAAGGACGATGAGAGTGTTAGTGCCTTCGGAAGAAAAACTGGCCATTTTTAGCCATGTTTCGACATCTCGCTGCTCGCAGATGATGACATCCAGACCCGGGTCTTTCTCAGCGAACCGACACAGCGTTCTGTTATAGGCGAAGGTTGGGCAGATTACACGATGTAATTAATTTTGCCATTGAATGGGCTACAGAGCTGGTTCACGAGAAACTGCGTCTTGCCGAGTTGGTCGGCCCCGTGATGAGCGCATTGAATGGAATGGCTCCAGGATCCATTTCAATACTGCACAAATTTAACTGCTTGTTTTAAAATATTAAATGGGAGTCAGATGATGACAAAGACAAGGAGTTAACAGTTTTTGTTCCTTGGCGTCTCGATCGATTTCCAGCTGGATGCCGACTGTGGTGTTGACTAGACGGGTGCCGCTGCCATGCATTTCTTGAGTGGCCTTGGATCGCAGACCGATCAGAATCCCGAACTTATTGTCTGAGTGAAACTTCTGCAGAGTCATATACTGAGTTTTGAATTTTTCTTCATAAAGAGGCGGCTTCTGATGCGAGAGTTACTTCAAATACAAGGTCATTGTACAGGGCTTGCGGATAGAAAACGCCCGTGGTCAGTCAGGATCTGATGGTCCAGGCTGATGCGACATTTGGTACCGCATATTTCGTTCAGTTTTTTCTCAGCTTCAATTCCAGAGGTTTTTTTTGTCTCACGAGCCTGAATACCCTCGGGCACCATGTTGTCACGCTTTTCCCCGGCAAGAATAGGTTACTGAATGTCTTGTATACATCGAAGTCCACCGTGTCTTCAAAGGTCGTGCCATCAAACTTAACTACCAGCTGGCTCACAAGCGCACGCGAAACGGTGTGGACAAGAAAGTTATTGGCGTGCCCTCCAAAACGGTCGATGCCAAAGCGCAGCGCCAGCGAGCCCGAAACGAGGACCTCGTTTTCATTCAGCTTGGGAACGTGGACATTTAGCGTCTCGCCGGTGTTAGCTTCAGAAGGGTTGAAAGTGATGCGCTTGACAACGCGCAGTACCTTCATGGCGCCCATTGTCTTTTCTCCCTGAGTTGGGCTGCTGTTATCTGGCACCTCTCGTACATTGTGAGAGTTATCTGGCACAGACATTGTATTTTCAAAGCAGAAATGTATTTCTAATTAAAAATTGTGTTGACAAATATATTGCAATGGCAGAAGGCGGCGACTTTGCTTATGAGGATGAGGACCTTGATGATGGACGATGAAGAAGTCAAACACAATCCGACCTTTCCAGCCGGGTGCGGCTTCAACTCCATACCAGCGCGGAGATCAATATGAAATGCAAACGATGCAAGCATGAGCAGAGCGGGCTGCCGTCTTATGATGAAACAACCCCTTTGATCAGCGATGAAGATATTCAAAGAAGGCTGGGTTTTTTGAGAGAAGACCTAATAACGGGGCTGTTGGACACAACAAAAATGGATCCCAGTGTAAACCCATTGAGCAAAGAAGATAAAGCAGTACAAATCCAGAAAGTTAGAGATTTCATCCAAGCTAGATATCCCAACGCGATCTCACTAAACTGCCAATCTGCCTTTCTTTCAAAAACCGATGGATATTGTAGTTTTGGGGCCAAAGAGTGGCGAAACTAAAATAATTTGTAGATAATGGCAGCGATTTTCAGAAAAGCTTCTTAAACTTGACATTTGCCAAAGGGCTCTTGGTTAAAGTTTTGAAGAATTACAGCGAAAATAAAACGAAGAAGTTTACAAAGAAAGGAAAAATTGCTTAAGTCTGAACAAGAAAGAAAAGAAATTAATGATTATTTTAAAATACTAGAACAAGCTTCAAAAACAAGCCAAGAAACCGACGGAAAACGAGAAGAGTTCATTTCTCTTTAAGAGGAAAGAATAAAGCGTGCAGACCCAAGTGAAATGGAAAATGAAATAAAAAAACTTGAGGAAGCAAAAAAACAGCTTGAATTTTTAAAAGATATGGACAAAAAAAGATAAAAAAAATTGAAAACTGACTAAAAGAAGAGAAAAATTACAAGCAGATATAGACAAAAAAAGATAGCTTCTTAAAAAAAGAAAGAGAAAAAAATAGAAAAAAGCAAAAAGGTTTTACAACACAAAATCATTAGAAGAGATTAAAGAACGAGAAATGGAACTGAAACAAAAAAAAGACAAGGAAGATCAAACAATCATCCAAGATGAAAATGCCTTCCCCTCCGACGGAGAAGCCGCAGAGGTTAGAGTAGCAGAAAGAAACTAGGAGCTCGCCCGTTTGTAGACTCAGGTTGAAGAAAGGGAAGCTGTTATGCCTACCAGAGAAAGGATCCGCGAGATCTTCAAAACATATGGCGTGACTGTGACATCGATCTTTCTTGCTGCCGGCATAACAATCGGAGCTGTTGTTGGGGCAATAAACAACGCAACGAACAAACTCGGCAAAAATTTGGGAAATGGCCTTAAAGCGATTGGATCACAAGCTGCTTCTGTGCTGCGCGGACTGATCGGCTCTATCGTCAGCTTCCTTTTTAAAACTGCGGGGCAGGCGATCGGCTTTCTCGCAGAGCACACATGGTCCTGATTCTCGCGGCGGTTGTTTTCATTGTTGAAAAATACCTCAAAAACCATAAACATCAAGGCCACGACTTCTACTGCAAGAACAATTACCGCGGTTTTGTTTATTTCATGCTGCCGCGTTTTTTCTGAAAAAGTTTCCTCAATTTCATCTGAAGGCAATGTGGGCGTTTGCTTGGAGGCCGGCTTCGGTGTTTGCGCTGCAGTGGCGGCTTTGTGGATCGAGTTTGAAGGATGGCTGTTGGGCAGGTTTATTTTTGATGGCCCCCCTTCCATCAGTTGGAGGCCTGCTTTTTTTTCTGGACTTACATCCATTTTAACACCAAGCTTCATTCTAGCTTGAGCTTGTTGTTGTAACCAACTGTGCTTTCTTGTGGGTATCAACCACGCACCAGGGCAAAAGGCAAGATTCAGCCTGGCCTTTGCTTGATCCCCTGCGAGCTGGTATCTTTGCACGCTTTGCGCCAAGTCGGGCTGTCTGATGGCGTCTTCCATCAGTGTCAGGAACTCTGTCTGGGCCTCTTTCGCTCTCCGGCCTTCTCCAAGGATGCTGCTCTGAACGTTCACTTGCGCACCCAGGATACAGTACAAGAACGCTTCGATCGACTGGTTGATGCGCGAAAGCTCCCCCCCCCCCCCCCCCCCCTCTGCGTCAGCCCGGCGGCTGTTTTGGGAGCGAACTAGTCATACTGGGTGGCGGCAACCGGGTCTGGACGGATGTAAGAAATATGGTTTACTTTGATCGCTTCCCCGTCTTCATCGCCGAATTTCGCCATGCTGGGTATTTGAAATCCAGCTGCATCTCACCATTGACTCTTCCCAGCCCTTGGTTTTTTTCCGATTGTGAAGCGAAAATCGCTCGATGGATCTATCCCGAACTCAGCGCATATCTTTTTATACGAGGCCATTTCATAATCATATGGTTGTTGAATTGATTGAAAGTTGGGTCTGCAGGCAGAGCGCTGATACTCTGGATTCCTCCCAGCTGGTACAAAACTCGCCTGATCGTGAAATACACGTTAAACTGGTAGAAGGCCCTTATCTGTGGTGTTAGAGAGAACCCGCTGTCGAAGATTTCCAGCCCTGCGTCGCGCAAAACACTGCGAAGTTTAGCTGTTGGGGCCAGTATTTCATGTTTGGACCTGTTAGCCAAGTTTTCGCCTCAGCCGATGCTGTGTGCGTGAGCCTGGTTTTTTTGAATTGCGTCGCGAAATTTTGTGGTAAAAATTCGTCTGGCAAGACTCGGCGCCTCTTCTGCAAAATCTACTGCTGGAATTGGCAATGGTGTTTTTGTTTTGAGCGGCGACAGTTGATGGGGGAAGCCCGATACACTAACCAAACCGAGTGCGGTCTTCATTCTCTGGCTCCAATATTTTCTGTCTGAGCAAAACACACTAAGTGAAGAACCTGAGCCTTCAATTCTGCCGTTACGTTCCATCTATCATCAACACTTGATTGTGCAAAGAATTGATTTTTGTCCGCATTCGGAAACTATTTTGTGAATTGTGCCCACACACTTTTCTTTACTGCGTCTATTTTGGCTTTTATCTCTGGCTTTTGTGCCCATTTTTGTGAAGGCGTCCATTGAACGTATATTATATACGTCTACCATAAAATGGTTGTGCTCACGATTGTCACGCAAAAGAATGGAGAGACTGTATACTTTGACGAGCCGAACCCCCAAGTTCATTTTATGAAACTGCTGTCTTGCAGTTTGTATAACTCTTGGAATACTTTAAAAGCTGAAGGCACAGTGTCGTTGGTTGAATCAGATGATAGCTTAAAAGTTTCTAAAATCCCCCCGGGACATTACACTTTGGAAACATTGGCAAAAGAAAGGGAAAATTCGTTAAAAAAAAAATATATATATATATATATATATACATATTAAATAAGTATAGATACTTCTACACCACTTGGCCAGCTTATGATCACAAATCATGGGCAGAAACCAATAAGAATTGATCGTGATCTAGCCAAATTTTTTGAAGTTGGCCGCGAGTTGAAAAACAAAAAAATTATCATAAAACGCATAATATCGCCAACAGCATACTTCATTGGCTGAGATTTGATTGATGAAAATAACAATCAATTTAATGGCAAAAGGTCAGATCTCTTGGCTAAACTCGATGTAAGAGGCAAGCCTTATGAAAAAGTCAGCTATCATGCTTCTCCACAACAGCCTTTTCGTGACTGTTCGACAGATTCTCGTGTAAATAGTATTGCTGTCAGTGTCGGATATCATTATGGCGAGCTGTTTGATTTTAATGGAATCCCAATTGAATTTGAATTGGAAATAAATTAAATTTCTATTTATACGATGTCTCAAGTTGTCGTTATGCCGTCTGCTCCTCATGAAGATTCACATGTGTATCCTCAACTGCAGCATGACTTCAGGATGCAAAAAGCCAATTATATTTCCCGCTGCTCTGAACAAAAAGGTCAGCCACTGTCGAGCGGTTGCAAAAAAATATAAACGTGCCAAGAACGTTGTTAACTGGAGTGCTCTAGCTCCAGTGTTCTTTCAGCATCGTTCTTAAGTGCGAGTTTCGGCTCCGCTCTTTCTGTTGTTGGCCTTCCTGCCACAATCCCACTTGGCGGCGCCGGTGGAGCTTTCGCTCTCGCTTCTTCAGTGCTGATAATCGCTAGCCTACGTGTAACCGTACCGTCCCCCCGAGGAAAAACGAGAGGGAGAGAACGTTTACGAAAAGCTGACACAAATCGTGTTATGTGACGTCACGCTTTTACATGGAACAAGAATTTTTAAAAAAAATTAAAACCGCGCCTTTTTTAACTCTTTTGCGCTCACTAAAACATTACGTAATATTTAGCAACAACGTTTTGCGAGAAAACATTACCCGGAAACAATTTAAAAGATTGGAAACAATAGAGATTGCGTGATTCAAAGTTGGCTCAGTGGCTAGGTTGTAAGAGATTTTCACATTCTTTGCATAGCGTGGCTGCGTGATTTGTAATCGGAGACTTTGTTTACCTAGCTCGTAGGAGAAAAGGTCTCACAATTGACCTTTCAAACGAATATATATTTCCATATGTTTAAAGCCAAGGTTTTATTTTTTTTCCCAGAAAACTCCACGATTGCTTCTGGCGAAGTAAACACGATCTTATTTATCACCGTAAGGGCATTCCAGTAAACACGATCTTATTTATCACCAACAGCGGAGTCCATGGCTGACGACAGACGTAATACCTTCTTTAGCGCATTGAATGTTCCCTTCGAAAGTGAACATGCAGGCAAAACGAATGTACAGGTTAACGCTGGATAATTTCAGCCTTAGTAGCCAGCAACTGGTCCTAAGTTACATTCTTTATCCTTGCAAATGCCTTGACGTGCATCTCCGAGGGATTTTGGCCCAATTTTGACCAAATAAACCCTCCCCAACTAACCGCGAGGTTATTTAATTCACTAACTAGACAAAACTCTTCTGAGGGGAGGTATGAAGAAAAGAGCTGAGAAATGGCCTGTAATTGGCTGATGATGACATCATCCGCGGGGGTTTGGGATTTGTAACCGACAAAACGAAAAAAAAAACAAGAATTTAAAAAAAAAAATTAAAACCGCGCTTTTTAACTCTTTTGCGCTCACAAAAAACATTACGTAATATTTAGCAACAACGTTTTGCGAGAAAACATTACCCGGAAACAATAATATTTAAAAGATTGGAAACAATAGAGATTGCGTGATTCAGAGTTGGCTCAGTGCCTAGGTTGTAAGAGATTTTCACATTTTTGCGTGGTTGCGTGATTTGTAATCGGAGACTTGGTTTACCTAGCTCGAAGGAGAAAAGGTCTCACAATTGACCTTTCAAAGGAATATATATTTCCATATGTTCAAAGGCAAGGTTTTATTTTTTTTTTCCCCAGAAAACTCCACCATTACTTCTGGCGAAGTAAACACGATCTTATTTATCACCGTAAGGGCATTCCAGTAAACACGATCTTATTTATCACCAACAGCGGAGTCCATGGCTGACGACAGACGTAATACCTTCCTTAGCGCATTGAATATTCCCTTCGAAAGTGAACATGCAAGCAAAACGAAAATACAGCTTAAGGACGGATAATTTCAGCCTTAGTAGCCAGCAACTGGTCTTAAGTTACATTCTTTATCCTTGCAAATGCCTTGACGTGCATCTCCGAGGGATTTTCGCCCAATTTTGACCAAATAAACCCTCCCCAACTAACCGCAAGTTTATTTAATTCACTAACTAGGCAAAACTCTCCTGAGGGGAGGTATGAAGAAAAGAGCTTAGAAATGGCCTGTAATTGGCTGATGATGACATCATCCGTGGAGGTTTGGGATTTGTAACCGACAAAACGAAAAAAAAAAAAACCGAAGGCAGAGCAAGAAACCGCCCAGCCTCCGGCTGCGCGGTTTAAAAAAAACCGAAGGCAGAGCAAGAAACCGCCTAGCCTCCGGCTGCGCGGTTTAAAAATATAATGGTTTCTTATTGGATAGAGGCGGCAGGCAACACTTACGAGAATAATTATTTGCTAAAATAGATTTGCCTCGTTCTCATTACCAGTACTGAATATCAGTAGTGGCGGACGAAATGTCGGAAGCTATACGAACTCGGGAAGCGTTCAACGCAGCTATAAAAGAGGTTTGCAAGACGTTTGGAATAGAGACGTAAGACGTACAATGGCATATACAACACACAACACAGTCAACAGACTTGCGCGTAAAGAGCTACGTTTGAGTCCTGTGGTACCAGAATCATCAAAGGAGGAGTGAACTCATACATCGAGCTCCAGAAACATAAGCTCGAGCAGATAGCTGCAAGAAACGTACGAATTTTTCTAGAAGAGATATGGCTTTCTCGCAGTAAAGCTACGGTATCTCCGAAGAAAAACATACGAGGGTAAATGTGATACCCGTGATAAAAAAGAATCTGTCTACTGTACATGCAAACTGTTCTAATCACAGCTGAGCCCGGCGTCACAATATAGAATGCAAGGCGGTAAGCAACACGTTCACAATAAACGTCATATTTTTCCCTCAAAAGCAAATACAGGGAGACTTAAAAACATATCTTGCAATAGAAACGAGCCAAAACAATGCGCTAACACATGGCAAATATTATAGAGGTGTCAAACTCGACGAAGTGACATGAAGATATAAACAGCGGAAATCATGCAAACATGTGACCTCTGTCTAAAAAAATTGCCATAACACGATCTGACGACGCGGCTGTGATTTCTCCTTATAACACAACATGAAATGCCCTTCATAACCCGGGCTTCATAAACATGAGTGAAGCGACAAAAAGGTCGAGAGACCGAAAAGAAAACGGCAAATGAAAATGCCACGAGCCGTAGGAGTCGTGTACGCCTTCAACCCCATTTTACGCGGGATTTTTTTCAGCTGGAAAGCAAGGCCATCTTTCTTCAAAGTTGTGGCGTTGTTGATTCCCATAGATTTTTGTAATTCTCCCAGGTTCTGCAGGTTCTACTGCGAATTATTTCTCTTCTTGAGGAGACCATGACACTGCCTACAAATGTACTCTGATGTAGCGGGCACATGGAACTCCAAATTTCCTTAAATTTGAGAGCACGACGTTTAGAATACATCAAAGATTATCTTCCTGCTTTAGACCAAAATCGCTCGTAATCCTTTTCAATATCTTGAAAACACAATCTACACTTGAAAAGGGAAAGTGACTTGCAAAAAAGCTCCAAACAACAATTATTTAAGAGCCCTTTGTCTGCGCGAGGACAAGAATTTTGACGCTCTTTCGCGGAAAATATAATTTATTTACATAACTTACATAAATTACTTTGACATCACATAACACGATTTGTGTCAGCTTTTCGTAGACGTTCCCTCCCTCCCGTTTTTCCTCGGGGGGAGGGTACGATTGCACGTGGGCTAATAATCGCAAGCAAAAAGCTTGATTCAAAGATAAAGAAACATCAAGAGATTGTCACACTTGCCATTGCGAAATGCGACACGATTGACCGGCTGCTTCCCAAAGCTCTGGCAGATAAACAAATATCTGAAGGCGAGTTTTAGTTAATTATGACTGAATTTTCGCAGTACAACGTGCTCAAAGAGGCTGTTCGGGCTAAACTCACTCGGCAGTCGTCTCGGCCATATGTTGAGAAAATCAAGAAAGATGTCCGCAGCAAGAAGGAGGCAGATTTTTTCGAAAAAAAATTAAAACTCTCGCCGCCGGTTTGAATTAACATTTCAAAAATTTATTCCGGTTTTCATTTCCCCGTGACAAAAAATCACGCGTGACGTTGCGTGATGCGTCTTAAAAAATGAGAATGGTGCTCGGTGGCTTTTTCTTTGCCTAGGCCCGGCGAGGACTTTTTCGCCGCTGACAAGGCGGCTGTCATTTCCCATTTTACCACTGGGAACGAGGTTTGAGATCCCGAGGGATCTTTGAGCACCCCCAGTCATCTACTGGGCCGGGGCGGGTTCACCCTGGGGCTGTCGCTGTAGACGCCCTTACCCAACTACCCCTAACAAGCGCCTGCACGTGCCGTATCAGGAATCGGTGGCGACCATTACTCACGTCCAAAAGCACCACCATTTGCTCGCTGTTTGTCTCTTGGCCGCGATGGGATATTTATATTGCAAAAACCCTGTTTTCTTAGACATGTGGGCCACTTTTCTTTTTGCCCGACCTTGCGGAACGCATGCGCATTTAGTTTTGAATAGATTACGAATATGTTAATACAATGCTTGTTTCATTCCACGCAATTTGGTACGTTATCACCGAACTTTCGCTCCCTGCCTGGCAGAAAGAAACCAGAAATATAACATATCAAGTAATTCAAGCGATGAAAGAGGCAAAAAAAGATGAAGCGGTGGTTTAAATGCAAAACGTGACGTTCTGCATGAAATATTTTGTGCTTCGCGCTTGTATAAACAACCACTCAATTTGCATGTTGGCAATAATATTTGATCAGCTTCCAGAAGCGTTGCCATTCGAAGACTTCACGTACCAGTCATCGTTTGGTAAAAGAATATTGACAAGCTGTTCTGGATTCATATGTTTCAAAGTGTCCACAGCATCTTCTGGTAAAAATAGCATTTTTTCGTCGCCGTTTGGCACATTAAAATATGACATCGGCGCCCCTGCTCTTTCTCTTGATATTCCTCCAACTTTTGGCCTCTTTTGGTTTTGATCTATCGGTCCTTTTCTTTCTCTGACATTTTTACAATGCCACCACATTTCTTCCATTGCAAAATAAATCCGTTTCAAAAATCGGTCAGCCCGTGTTTTAACTTTACACATATGGATGGGGGGGGGGGGGGGGGGGGGGCGTTCTGTCACCGGGGTTGTGTATACCCGACGGCGAGTTTTGCAAGCCGGAAAGGCGTAACATAACCCCCTCCCCCTCCCTCATCCATGTGCGTCACAGACAATACAGTGAACCAATCAAAACTCAAAGTAATCACTCTAGCCAGACACAAAGAACACAGACAATACAATGAACCTATCAAAAAACTCAAAGTAATCAACTAGCCAATCACAAAGAACACAGACAATACAGTAAACCAATCAAAACTCAAGTAATCACTCTACCCAATCACAAAGGGCACAGACAATACAGTGAACCAATCAAAACTCAAAGCAATCATTCTAGCCAATCACAAAGGACACAGACAATCCAGTGAACCAAACAAAAACTCAAAGCAATCACACTAGCTAATCACAAAGTTAACAGACAATATAGTAAACTAAACAAAACTCAAAGTAATCACTCTAGTCAAGCACAAAGGACACAGACAATACAGTGAACCAATTAAAGACCCAAAAGTAATCACACTAGCCAATCACAAAGGACACAGACAATACAGTAAATCAATCAAAACTCAAAGTAATCACTCTAGCCAATCACAAATAACACAGACAATACAGTGAACCAATCAAAAACTTTTAGTACTCACCCTAGCCAATCACAAATAACACAGACAATACAGTAAACCAATCAAAAACCCAAAGTAATCACACTAGCCAATCACAACGAACACAGACAATACAGTGAACCATCAAAAGCCTACAATTCTACCTTGCTCTACCGCTTAGCTTCCTGCGTGCGTTACAACAGAACAGAACACTGTCGAGGCTTCTTTTTTGGTTAATTTGGCCGTTTTTATACTAGAGAAGCATTATCCGTCTGGACGAACTTGGGCAAACATTCGTAGCTGGTCTGGTTATGCGTCTCCAGTATAAAGACGGGCACAAAACGAATTATGCGTCTAGACGAAGTATCCCTGGTTATGCGTCGTGAACGACGCGTTACGAAAGATAATTCGACTGGACGCATAATTCGTCTGTGTGTGTAAAGACGGGCATCAGACGAAGAACGTAAAAAAAATACACCGCGTTATGAAAGAGCCAGCGGTTGTATGCAAAGAAAACAACATGGCGGATGCAAGTGATAAGGCAAGTGCAAAACCGCGAAATCGACAATGGACACAAACAGAGCTCAGGTACTTTGCCTTAGTCCAGGCAGACGAGAAACACGAGTTTGGTTACAAACTGGACACGCTTGTGTTCAAGAAGACCGCAAAAAGTGTCTTCGAGGATATAAAGAAGGCCTTCGAGGAAAGCATCAAAAACGTACACCCATGTGCCAGTCTGTAAAGACATAAAGCCAATTGGGTAGCAGGTGGAGTAGGGTGAGGTTTCATGTCAGTGGGCTCCTCCTTGATAATTTCTTTTATTAAATCCATTTTGAAATCACTGGTGGTCCCTGTAATCTGATTGGCTCAAATTGGTGCAATTTATTCCCAAATTGCACCATTTTTTTGCTCTAAATCGCATCATTTTTCCAGCCAATGAGGAAGTTACACTTCAAACTTGCGGGCTGTCGCGGCGCTTTCGTGAGCGCTTGCGCTACACTGTAGAACTTTCCAGTAACCAAAAATAGCGCGCGCGTACAACTTAATTTAAGGTCGTGCGCTGCTCTATTGCGTATTTTGATGTGAAAGCGGTTCCGGTTCTGCTTTATATTTAAAAACCAGCTCAGTACTGCATCAATAAAATATTTGAATCGACCAAGTCCTGTATTTGGGCGATTTCAAAATGGATGTAATAACACTTGCGGGCTGTCGCGGCGCTCTCGTGAGCGCTTGCGATACAGTAGAACTTTCTAGTAACCAAAAATAGCGCGCGCGCAACTTGATTAAAGGCCACGCGCTGCTCTATTGCGTATTGAAGTAAAAGCGTTTCCGGTTCCGCTTTTTATTTAAAAACCGCCTCAGTTCTGCATCAATAAAATATTTGAATTGGCCAAGTCCTGTATTTGGGCGATTTCAAAATGGATTTAATTAAGTGGTAATTGAACTGAGTGGAGTGCAATTTTTGATATCTGATTTCAAATCGAACTCGCGCTGCGCGCTCGTTCGATTTTGAAATCACGCGTATGATTTCAGACCAAATTGCACTCCACTCAGTTCAATTACCACTATTAATCTCGCCCTGAATAAATTCAAACGTTTCTCAAGACACCCTCAGCCTTTTCTTGAAAGAGGCTTCGTCCCAGTTTTGGAAATCCGTTCGTCCACCAATCTCCGTTTCTCAATTCATCTGGACCTCGTTCGTTTCTGTTGCTTTTTGTAATCACGATTGCTGAACATAACAGCGGGTTCTGAAGCTTCATTTTCGAAATCCGTTTCTCTAACCAAACCCTTTGCCACTTCCTCGTTTATTTTATATCGGAGACTTAACAAATCTTCTTCTGCTCTTCTTTTACAGGAAAAAAATTTTACAAGTTGCAACAGGGCCGGCATCTTTAATTTTACCGCCAAAAACATTCTTCGTCCCCATTCGTTTTTATTTCGCCCCGCGTAATAGTTCGCATTGCTCATCTGTCGAAGTTCGTCTTGTTGTTCGTCCCGTCTTAAACACTAGGACGCATAACACGAGAGATGCATTGTCTGTCTGGACGGATATTGCGTCCTCTAGTATAAAAAACGGTCTTTAATTATCATTCTCTAATTCTAGACGAATTGTTTCAGTGTTATAAACTCAACGGATTCACAACAAATCGCATTTGGATGACCCAAATATACTTAAAGAAAAACGCACTTTTTTTATGAAAGCAATCTCTGCACATGTTGTTCACGTATTTATTATTACGCAAATTTATAGATATATTAGCTACATGTTGCTGCCGTTTGATGAAGCATGGTAACTTTACTTCTGAATCGGTCGTAAAAACACTTACCATATGACTGTTTGTTAATCTGACCGCGCCGTCAGCGTGATGACTAATAGTTACTGTTTTATTATTTTTTTTTTTTTTTGGTTTTTATTTATAGTTTTTTTTTTTAGTTTATTTCTTTCTAGATAGACACGAGTGAAACAGAACATGAGTTGATTTTCGGTGGAAGAAAAAAAAATATTTAACGCTATGGTGTTGCTGACTAAAACTTGCAAAAAGTATTTAAAACAAAGGTCTTTTACCATTATACGTAAAGGACAAACGTTTCCTTTTTTTTTCTCAGTTTCGTCTGAATTGGAGAAACATTAAGGATATAACAGAGAAAAAATAAAGGATAGAATATACCAGCTCTCTTTGTTCGATATTAAGATATTTTCAAAACATGGTAAAAGCATGACAGTATTTTAACAAATTTGTATCGTCATGACAAAACCACCATCCTCGGAGACCCAGGGGCGGTTAGTTGGGGCGAGAGGAAATAAATCGGGCAAAGAAATGAAGCGTCGCAGGTTTACAAGTAAGGCGGTAAAAGCCCCTGGGAACCGACTCTTACCAGACCATTTCCAAACGGCTCTACCAATGCTGCCTCCTGATTGGGCAGAAAAATCCTTTGTATTATTCTGCCCAATCGGCGAACAGCAGCTCCTGAGGTACTGTGGTGTGTTCTTACACGACGGCTTTTGCATCGCCATACTTGCTTGGTTTGTTTGTTCATGAACGTTCTGCGTGCGAGGGAAACTTCATTTTAATTTCTCTGGATGGCGGCGACATATCGAAATGATAACTTGAGCGACCATTTCGGATGTTAGCACCAAGGCTATTCTAAAATGGACTGGTAAAATTATTTTTTTTCGGACCGATCACAAGGTATCGTAGGATATCACAGGAATTCGTTCTAATGAATCACCTATTATGACTCTGTGCTAGGGGAATCGTAACGCTGGTTTAACCAGCCCTCATGAAATCAACAGCACATTATGTAAGTATAAGGAATCAAAGCCTTGATGTTGCAAGACATTTGTGGAATCATCACCTTGATTGTGTAACCTATTAATTCATAGGGGGATGCCTGAAAGCATGTGGGCAGCATCTCTAGAATCATAGCCTTAACAATACTTGTGCAAAAATCATGGTTATGATTTATTGACAAGCACAAAATCGCCTGAGGAATCATAAGCTAAGATTAAGCCTAGATTAGTATAGCTACCCGCGGGGATGTTGAAGTTTTTAATTTATTTGAAAATAAAATATAATAAAATA
Source organism: Platygyra sinensis (assembly GCA_019787425.1). NCBI lineage: Eukaryota > Metazoa > Cnidaria > Anthozoa > Scleractinia > Merulinidae > Platygyra > Platygyra sinensis. Next base: position 3,597 of record JAHPZR010045057.1, on the reverse strand, counting down.
AGTGTATGTATGTAAAAAAAAAAATTATTTCTCTAGAAAATTGACATTTTTGCCTTCAGTATTACACTAACTTTCTAGTTCTTTTAGTTTGGCTCATTTATATGGCCCTTTTTAGGTGAACCTTCATAAAGTTGTTAATTTAAACATTTGTAATTGACATACTCAAGACAATATACATGTGCATCTTTTTTTGAAAATTGAAATTAATTACAATATTTATATGTATATGGATCAAAATTGTATACTGTTGATTTTAAAATAGGGAATTCTGCAAGTCAAATCGTGCAAACAGTACATTCAAAAGCTTAAACATACTTAATGAAAATATCACTCATTATTATGTACCCCCATTTAATAGTTCAAATGAAAAAAAAAAACAGTAAACAACACTGTTAAGATGTTTGTTTACTTTTAAATTTACTTACAAATATTAATTTGATATCACATCAAAATTATTCAAAATGAAATAATGCAATTTCCATTTTGTTGACTCAACTAGTTGAGAGCTGGGTCAGATGGAAAAGATGTTAGCTTTACCTTGTGTGCCTCACAAGATTATGAGAAAAGACTGCCACAATGTGGCAAAGTGCAATGTTCAGTCAAAAGCACACTGATACTCTTACTAATTTATTTGCCTGCTGTCCCTGTAGCTTAAATGTTCTTATAGCAGTTATATAAGTATAAAATTAATGCGATCAGTTGAGTTTACCTGCCACTAGTATGTCTCAAAAGTGTCAAACAGGCCATTGCTGCTTAATGGTCTGGTAAGAGTCGGTTCCAGGGGCTTTTACCGCCTTACTTGTGAACCTGCGACGCTTCATTTCTTTGCCCGATTTTATTTCCTCTCGCCCCAACTAACCGCCCCTGGGTCTCCGAGGATGGTGGTTTTGTCATGACGATACAAATTTGTTAAAATACTGTCATGCTTTTACCATGTTTTGAAAATATCTTAATATCGAACAAAGAGAGCTGGTATATTCTATCCTTTATTTTTTCTCTGTTATATCCTTAATGTTTCTCCAATTCAGGACGAAACTGAGAAAAAAAAAGGAAACGTTTGTCTTTACGTATAATGGTAAAAGACCTTTGTTTAAATACTTTTTGCAAGTTTTAGTCAGCAAAACACCATAGCGTTAAATATTTTTTTTTCTTCCACCGAAAAATCAACTCATGTTCTGTTTCACTCGTGTCTATCTAGAAAGAAATAAACTAAAAAAAAAAACTATAAATAAAAAACCAAAAAAAAAAAAAAATAATAAAACAGTAACTATTAGTCATCACGCTGACGGCGCGGTCAGATTAACAAACAGTCATATGGTAAGTGTTTTACGACCGATTCAGAAGTAAAGTTACCATGCTTCATCAAACGGCAGCAACATGTAGCTAATATATCTATAAATTTGCGTAATAATAAATACGTGAACAACATGTGCAGAGATTGCTTTCATAAAAAAAGTGCGTTTTCTTTAAGTATATTTGGGTCATCCAAATGCGATTTGTTGTGAATCCGTTGAGTTTATAACACTGAAACAATTCGTCTAGAATTAGAGAATGATAATAAAAGACCGTTTTTATACTAGAGGACGCAATATCCGTCCAGACAGACAATGCATCTCTCGTGTTATGCGTCTAGTGTTAAGACGGGACGAACAACAAGACGAACTTCGACAGATGAGCAATGCGAACTATTACGCGGGGCGAAATAAAAACGAATGGGGACGAAGAATGTTTTTGGCGGTAAAATTAAAGATGCCGGCCCTGTTGCAACTTGTAAAATTTTTTTCCTGTAAAAGAAGAGCAGAAGAAGATTTGTTAAGTCTCCGATATAAAATAAACGAGGAAGTGGCAAAGGGTTTGGTTAGAGAAACGGATTTCGAAAATGAAGCTTCAGAACCCGCTGTTATGTCAGCAATCGTGATTACAAAAAAGCAACAGAAAACGAACGAGGTCCAGATGAATTGAGAAACGGAGATTGGTGGACGAACGGATTCCAAAACTGGGACGAAGCCTCTTTCAAGAAAAGGCTGAGGGTGTCTTGAGAAACGTTTGAATTTATTCAGGGCGAGATTAATAGTGGTAATTGAACTGAGTGGAGTGCAATTTGGTCTGAAATCATACGCGTGATTTCAAAATCGAACGAGCGCGCAGCGCGAGTTCGATTTGAAATCAGATCAAAAATTGCACTCCACTCAGTTCAATTACCACTTAATTAAATCCATTTTGAAATCGCCCAAATACAGGACTTGGCCAATTCAAATATTTTATTGATGCAGAACTGAGGCGGTTTTTAAATAAAAAGCGGAACCGGAAACGCTTTTACTTCAATACGCAATAGAGCAGCGCGTGGCCTTTAATCAAGTTGCGCGCGCGCTATTTTTGGTTACTAGAAAGTTCTACTGTATCGCAAGCGCTCACGAGAGCGCCGCGACAGCCCGCAAGTGTTATTACATCCATTTTGAAATCGCCCAAATACAGGACTTGGTCGATTCAAATATTTTATTGATGCAGTACTGAGCTGGTTTTTAAATATAAAGCAGAACCGGAACCGCTTTCACATCAAAATACGCAATAGAGCAGCGCACGACCTTAAATTAAGTTGTACGCGCGCGCTATTTTTGGTTACTGGAAAGTTCTACAGTGTAGCGCAAGCGCTCACGAAAGCGCCGCGACAGCCCGCAAGTTTGAAGTGTAACTTCCTCATTGGCTGGAAAAATGATGCGATTTAGAGCAAAAAATGGTGCAATTTGGGAATAAATTGCACCAATTTGAGCCAATCAGATTACAGGGACCACCAGTGATTTCAAAATGGATTTAATAAAAGAAATTATCAAGGAGGAGCCCACTGACATGAAACCTCACCCTACTCCACCTGCTACCCAATTGGCTTTATGTCTTTACAGACTGGCACATGGGTGTACGTTTTTGATGCTTTCCTCGAAGGCCTTCTTTATATCCTCGAAGACACTTTTGCGGTCTTCTTGAACACAAGCGTGTCCAGTTTGTAACCAAACTCGTGTTTCTCGTCTGCCTGGACTAAGGCAAAGTACCTGAGCTCTGTTTTGTGTCCATTGTCGATTTCGCGGTTTTGCACTTGCCTTATCACTTGCATCCGCCATGTTGTTTTCTTTGCATACAACCGCTGGCTCTTTCATAACGCGGTGTATTTTTTTACGTTCTTCGTCTGATGCCCGTCTTTACACACACAGACGAATTATGCGTCCAGTCGAATTATCTTTCGTAACGCGTCGTTCACGACGCATAACCAGGGATAACTTCGTCTAGACGCATAATTCGTTTTGTGCCCGTCTTTATACTGGAGACGCATAACCAGACCAGCTACGAATGTTTGCCCAAGTTCGTCCAGACGGATAATGCTTCTCTAGTATAAAAACGGCCAAATTAACCAAAAAAGAAGCCTCGACAGTGTTCTGTTCTGTTGTAAACGCACGCAGGAAGCTAAGCGGTAGAGCAAGGTAGGGTGAGGTTTCATGTCAGTGGGCTCCTCCTTGATAATTTCTTTTATTAAAATCCATTTTGAAATCACTGGTGGTCCCTGTAATCTGATTGGCTCAAATTGGTGCAATTTATTCCCAAATT